>JASDQU010308542.1:29580-48038 GCA_032191745.1 Picea mariana
TCATGCCTTTCCATTCCATGCCATGCCATGCCTTGTATTTCCATGCCATGCCATGCCTTGCATTGGCTTGCCTTTCCATGCCATGTATTGCCTTACCTTGCCATTTCATGCCATGTCTTTCCTTTCCTTGACTTGTCATGTCATTCCATGCCATGCCTTGTCTTGTCATGCCATGTCATTCCTTTCCTTTCCATGCCATTCCATGGCATGCCTTGCCTTGCCATGACTTGCATTGTCTTTCCTTGCCATGTCATTATTTTCCTTTCAATGTCTTGCATTTCCTTGCCTTAAATTTCATTGCCTTGCCTGTCATGCCATTATTTTCCTTTCCATGACATGCCTTGCATTTTCTTTCCTTGACATGTCATGCCTTTCCATGACATGCCTTCCTTGTCATGACATGTCTTTCCTTGCCTTGACTTTCCATGCCATGCCTTTCCTTGTCATGCGATGCCTTTCCTTTCCATGCCATGCCATGACTTTCCTTGTCATGTCATTCCTTGCATTGCCTTGAATTGCATTTCATTGCCTTACATTGCCTTTCCTAGCCTTGCCTAACCACAATTCATCTAAATGGTAGTTTCATTATGATATTCATAAAACTATTTGTTTGTAAAAATATGGTTATTTTCATTGTTATAGAAAATTTCTTATCCTTTGAGTCACCCATAAGAAATTTCTCTCTATAATCATAAACACCACTAAATTATTTCCAAATTCAATTAACTTCTAATAAATTTGTTTTCAAGTTAATTTAATAAAAAATAAATGACAGTCATGTATCATACCCTTTTTTTTCTTACAAAAAATAATGCGTTTACTAAATGAACAAGTTTAATACCTAAAAAATGCAATCAAAGGATTCATTAAGCATGTAATTCTACAAATTGTTATCCCATATATCTTACATAAAAATTCTTTCATGAGAATTTCAATGTCATTACATAAGCTCTCTTTATTCATATATCTTAGGTATCTTCATAGTTGTGAAACATAGATTATCATAATTAATAGGATTTACATAGAAAGGAATGTCACTAAATAGGTTTATGTGCCATACTTATGGTGTAGTCTCATTATACTATTGATCCATAATTTCTTTTGGATTTCATGAAAAAAAACATTACTTAAAGGCCTTATTTAAAACCAAAGAAATAAAAACTAATCTTTCAACTCGATAACTTTTATAACAATATATAGCATGTAGACCTAGACCTTGCCTTGTCTTTCCATGTCTATATTTGTTTATTCTTGTCATGTATTTCCTTGGCTTGACATGGATTTCTTTGTATTTCCTTGCATTGCTTTTCCTTGAATTGTCGTACCTAGACCTAGACATTGAATTTTCATTCTTTGTCTTGCCATGGTCTAGGTCATGGTATAGGTCATGGTAATGTTGTAGGTCTAAGTCGGTTTTCAATAACACTGTGTTGGATGATTTTCGGTAGCATGCTCACATGGTCCTTGGAAAAATAGATGTGTGAGAGCTTACGAAACTCTTTTATGTTGCTCGTCTTTGATTTTATGCCCCCGGGAAAAATTGCCAACATGTCCCTGAATGGCTTGAGGAGGCGAGTTGCAACTCGTGACAAAAATATAACCAGGACTCAGATGGATGAACCATCAATTGAATTGGATTTGAGGCATCATGTTTCAGCTAGTGTGGCCCCTCTAATATCATTATGTTTCCCAAGAAAGTGTTTATTAGAGGATCTTCGGAACTATGGTTCTGCTCAATGATGCATAGTGCAATTTTTGAATAAGAAGTCGATTTTCAAGAACACTTTGTCGGGAGATTATGGGTAGTGTGGTCATGTGGGCCTTGGACAAGTAGATGTGTGGGATCTTATAGAACTTCATTATGCTACTTGGTTTGGATTTTATTCCCCTGGACCAAATTGCCAACATGTCCCTAAATGGCTTGAGGAGGCAAGTTGCAACTCAAGATAAAACTCTAATAAGGACTCAAATGGAAGAACAATCAGTTGCATTGGATCTGGGGCACCAGGTTTTAGCTAGTGGGGCTCCTCTGTTATCGTTTCGTTTCTCAAAAAATCATTTGTTGGAGGATCTCTAGAACTAGGATTTTTCTCAATGAGGCACAGTGCAATTTTTTAACAAGAGATCGATTTTCAAGAACATTGTTTCAGGGGATTGTGGATAGCATGGTCACATGGGAATTGTCTAAAAATATTTGTGGGATATTATGGAACTGTGTTATGCTACTCAGTTTGGATTTTATGTCCCCAGACCAAATTTCCAATATGTCCTTGAATGGATTGAGGAGGCGAGTTGCAACTCATGATAAAATTCTAACTGAGACTCAGATGGACAAACCATTGGTTGCATTGGATCTAGGGCAACATTTTTCATCTAGTGACCGCCCCCCGCTATCGTTATGTTTCTTGAAAAAGTGTTTATTGGAGGATCTCCTAAACTAGGTTTTTGCTCAATAAGGCAAAGTGCAATTTCTAAACAAGAGATAAATTTTTAGGAACACTTTGTTAGGATATTGTGGGTAGCATGGTCACATGTTCCTTGGCCAAATAGACATGCAAGATCTTACGAAAATCTATTATGATGCGCAATTTGGATATTATTCCCCCGAACCAAATTGCCAACATGTCCCTGAATGGCTTGAGGAGGTAAGTTGCAACTTGCGATAAAACTCTAACTAGGACTCGGATAGATGAACCATCGGTTGCATTGGATATGGTGCATCGAGTTTCAGCAAGTGGGGCCCCTCTGTTGTCATTTTGTCTCCTGGGAAATCCTTTGTTTGAGGATCTTTGAAACTAGGTTTTCTCTCAATGAGGCACAGTGTAATTTATGAACAAGAGGTTGATTTTAAAGAACATTGTGCCAAGAGATTATGGGTAGTGTAGTCATGTGAGATTTTACCAAACAAACATGTGGGAGCTTATGGAACTATGTTATGTTGCTCAGTTTGGATTGTATTCCCCCAAACCAAATTACCAACATGTCCTTGAATGGCTTGAAGAGGTGAGTTGCAACTCGCGATAAAACTCTAATTGGGACTTGGATCGGAAATCATCGGTTGCATTGGATCTAGGGTTCTAGATTTTATATAGTGGGGCCCCTCTTCTATTGTTTCATTTCCTGGAATTTGTTTTGTTGGAGGATCTATGGAACTAAGGTTTTTCTCAATGAGGCATAGTGAAATTTTTGAACAACAGGTCGATTTTAAAGAACACTGCGTTGGAAAATTGTGGGTAGCATGGTTGCGTGGGCATTGGCCAAAAAGACATGTGAAATATTACAATAATTTTTTATGCTACTCAGTTTGGATTTCATGCCCCCAAACCAAATTGAAAACATGTCCCTGAATGGCTTAAGAAGGCGAGTTGCAACTCACTATAAAATTCTAATCGGGACTCATATGAATGAACTCTCAATTGAATTAGATCTAGGGCGCCATATTTTAGCTAGTGGGGCCCCTCCGTTGTTGTTTTGTTTCCAAAGAAATCAATTGTTGGATGATATTCGAAACTAGTGTTTTTCTCAATGAGGAACACTGTAGTTTCTGAACAAGAGTTTGATTTTCAATAACACTATGTTGGGTGATTGTGGGTAGTGTGGTAACATGGGCCTTGGCCAAATAGATGTGTGGGAGCTTATGTGACAATGTTATGTTGCTCGGTTTGGATTTTCTGCCCCCACACAAAATTTCCTACATGTCCATGAATGGCTTAAGGAGGTGAGTTTCAAACTGTGATAAAAATCTAACTAGAACTCAGATAGATGAATTGTTAGTTTCATTGGATCTAGGGAACCAGGTTTCATCTAGTGGGGCCCATTTGTTGTCATTCCATTTCCCATAAAATCATTTGTTGGAGGATCACCAGAACTACAATTTTTCTCAATGAAGTATAGTGCAATTTATGAACAAGAGGTTGATTTTCAAGAGCATTGTGTCTGGTGATTATGGGTATCATGGTCGTGTGGGCCTTAGCCAAACATATGTACATGAGCTTATTGAACTCTGTTATGTTGCTCAATTTGGATTTTATTCCCCTGAAACAAATTTCCAACATGTCCATAAATGGAATGAGGAGGCAAGTTGCAACTCGTGATAAAACTCTAATCGAGACTCAGATGGATGAACCATTGGTTGCATTGGATCTGGGGCATCGGGTTTCAACTAGTGGATCCCTTTCACTGTCATTTTGTTTCTTGGAAAATCTTTTGTTGGAGGATCAATGGAACTAAGTTTTTGTTAAGTGTTTATTACATATGTTTGACAATTTAACACCTTGTAAGGCTAGACATGGCATGGCATCGCAAGGCATGGAATGTAAAGGTGAGGAAAGGCATGGCATGTCATGGCATGGAATAGAATTGTATGACATGGAAAGGAAAGGAAATACAAGGCATGGAATGGCATGGCAAGGCATGACATGGAAAGGAAATTCAATGCAAGGTAAGGTAATGTAAGGCATGGCATGGCATGGCATGAAAAGGCAAAGCATGGCATGGAAAGGTAAGGAAATGCATGGCATGGAATGGAAAGGAAAGGCATGGCATGGTATGGCAAGGAAACGCATGTCATGGCATGACATGGCAAGTCAATGCAAGGAAAGTCATGGCATGGCATGGCATGGCATGGAATGGCATGGTATGGAATGGAACAACAAGGTGAGGAAAGGCATGGAAAGGAAAGGAAATGAAAGGAATGGCATGGCATTGCAGGGAAAGGTATGGTATGGCAAGGCAAGGCATGGCATTCCAAGGAAATGCATGGAATCGAAAGGCATGCCATGGAAATTCAAGGCAAGTCAAGGAATGGCATGGCATGGCAAGCCAAGGCATGGGATGAAATGGCATGGCAAGACAAGGAAGTGCAAGGCATGGAATGGAAAAGAAAGGCATATCATGGAAAGGAAAAGAACTACAAGGAAAGGAAATACAACACAAGGAAATGAAGGCTATGGCATGGCATGTAATGGAAAGGAAAAGAACATCATGGAAAGGAAAGGCATGGCATACAAAGTCAAGTCAAGGAAGAGAAATGCAAGGAAAGGAAAGGCTAGACATGGCATGGTATGGCATGGCATGGAATGGCATGACATGGCATGGCATGGCATGGAAAGCAATGGTGTGGAAAGGAAAGGCAAGGCAATGCAAGGAAACTCAAGGAAATGTAGGGAAATGAAAGGAAAGGTATGGCATGGAAATGCAAGTCAAGGAAAGCCAATTCAAGGTAGGTAAATGCAAGGCAATGCAATGAAATTCAAGACAAGGCAGGGAAATGCAAGGCAAGGAAAAGGTATACATCGCAAGGAAAGGAAAAGCATGGAAAGGAAAGGTATGGGTATAGGTATGGAAAGGAATGGAAAGTCAAGGAAAGGAAGGGAAATGTAAGGCAAGGAAATGGTAGACATGGAAAGGAATGGAAAGGCGAGGTTTAGGTATAGGTATAAGTCTAGGTATGGAAAGGAAAAGTAAGGCAAGTCAAGGCATGACATGGAAAGGGGAAAGGCATGGCATGGCATGGCGTGGAAATGCAAGGAAAGGAAAGACATGGAATGGAAAGGAAATGCAATGCAAGGCATGGAATGGCATGGAAAGGAAAGGCATGGCATGGCATGGCATGGCATGGTAAGGCATAACAACCATAAAATGAATCCAAAATTTCAATCATTCATATATCTGAAATATTTTTCAATTATTCCTTTCACATACCTATGGTCATTCAAGTATACCATCGAGATAACTTATAATACTGATGATCTCCATTAAATTTTCGTGCTCAGAATAATGCAATAATTATCGTACATGTTGTTCCTAAAATTTTCACCTGACTACTAAAGGGAAAATCTAGGCCACCTCAAGTTTAGGGATGATTATTCTTTTGATAATTGGTTTTTTGGGTCAGTTAGAGGGTTGGTTTTACCAAGATAGGAGCATGTTTGGGTTGGAAAAATGATATGGATGAGGGTCCTCCTTGGATGGTGGCACACTAATGATAGACAAGTGAAATAATAGAAGACAGAGGGAAACAACAAATTACTAAATGAATAATCCGCTTCAAGAATTTCAATACTTAAAATATCATTTCAAGACATTAAAAATGTATCAAAAAATGCAATTTCTCCCACAGGTTGCAACAAAAAAAATATTCACCAAGCATCAGTTGTTTTCACAGGTTTCATATCAATAAAGACAAGTTATACAATAGTTGAAGGACATGAAATGTACTTTGCACAAATCAAAACTGCATTCAAGATAAGATAATAACACATGAAGATTTGAACAAAACATTGTCATCAAGAGTATATTCACCAGGTAGAGAGATTTAATGCATGCATAGAATGGGTCCAACCAGTCTGATGTATTGGTATCCTTTCCCAAAAAATCCCCCCTTCAAAACATACAGAAACTGCATATTTATCAGAGTTGCAGAGGCTCTCGTCCATGTGGCACTAAGACTTAACTCTACATTAACAATTGTAGAATGACTAATTAACTTGACTAAAACATTGTTGGAGTACAAAAATGTATACTTCACACTTGAATTAATCAAAATCAGTGGTTCTTATCATACATAGAAGACCATGTATTATGTTTTAAACTAAACAGAGTCTTGAACTGAATAATTGAAAACTGAAACTAGTGATCAAACTAGACTAATGAGAGCGTTGGAATGAACTGAGACTGTGGCAGAAAATGATTCTAAGTAATAGAGCTAAAATTTTCATTGATCATGTCTTTCACGTACGTCGTTGGCGGCCACTAAAGACAACTGGATGTGCAGCGTGAAAATCTCCCGGAGTGACATGGTGACCTAGCGTCATATAAGCACGTGATTGTGGAAGTTGTCGAGGGTGGTTTGGATCCACACTACTTTGACCCCCGCAATCCACCACCAACTTCCATGTACCTCATAAGTTATACCATGGTTTCAATTGATGCACTGCTCAAGGATGTTAACGTTCAGGCATTTTTCATCCCCACAATGAAGTGTGGTCGTCGATCTTGTTGCAATCTGTGATCCCATTGACCCTGATACTGTATCACGCCTGCTAAAGTTCTATTTGTCTTCCATGTGTCCTAACGCAGAAATTCCATGTGTCTCAAGTGAATGAGTGCCATGTGTCTCCGGGACTATGCGCTTCAGCTCTTTGGGTGATATTCCTTTGTTACCTGCTAGAAAAATCAACGGTTCTTGTTGATTTGAGATCAATGGTCCACAATTACTTCGAGAGTTCAGGATTTGGGCCTTTTCAATGCATATTTCTTACAATCCTCTGGAGTGCCCTATCTCCAAAGTAAGAAATATTCCTCCATGTGTCCTCTTGTTTTTGATGGTCAAGATTCACTTCATGAGTTTGGGCTTCGGGGGTTTTCTTCTGCTTTCTCACGCAATCCTCTGAAGTGTTGTATTTCTGAAGTGTGAGATCTTCCTCCATGTGTCCTCTTGTTTTGGACAGTCAAGATTCACTTCGGAAGTTCGGGCGATTCTTTATCTAGTTCTTCGCTCCTCAAACTTTCCAGATTGCTAAGTCTTCGAAGTAAGAGATATGGCACCGCATGTCCTCGTTGATGGACGGTCCATATGAACTCTGGCCTTCGGGAGTCTTTACTAACTCATATTCTAATTGTTTCCTCCCGGAGTACGAGATTGCCTAACACATGTCCCTTTCTTGAATATCAACGGCGATGAGTGATTTCAGGGAATCAACTCGCTCACTCTTTAATTTCCTTTCCCGGTCCCTGCAAAGAGAAGATGCTCATTTGTAGTGGGAGCGATATCCACCATTGATCTGTTGATCTAGAAAGATCAATGATCCTGAGAGATTACAAGTTCACAACTTGCAGAAACTTTAATTTTCTTCCTGATCCTCGCAATGACTCCCCACCGTCAATCTCTCTCCAATTAGATATGGCATTCATGAATTAATCTTTGCTTGATCTAACGAATGAAAATTTAACCTGTTTGTTTGCTTGTATTTCAAGCCTGAAATGGACTGCTCTGAATGATGCATTTTTTCTCATGGTTTCTTACTGTGCATACAAAGGAATTGGCGGACCTAGATGTATCCTACGCATAGGAAAGGCTTGGTGGGCCTGTTGCATGTTCAATTAGTGGCAAACATGATGACAAGTATTTCGAACTCAAACCAGACATGCAATTATCTTTCAAGGAAAACAGAAATAATTCGATGCAAAGAATCATTCAAACAATCCAATAAGGAAAACCAGGTCATTGAACAGATGGGAAACCGACTTTATCAACTAGAAGAGGAAAAATTCGACGAAGGCATAGGGAAATGAGAGAGGAGAGGCAGGGGTGCAGACCTAGGTTACAACATTGGCTCCAACCGGGGATAGCACTTCCCTGCGAGTTGCTAAGAACAACAGATCAGTGCCTTTGAATTTAATAACTTTCTCCTCACCTCCCTTTTCTTACCTTTGTTATATCTTCCAACCATGCATCTCTGAAAATTAACACTAAATCTAACCTCGGTGCCTTTTTTGGTCTATGGACTATTTATTGAAACTTGAAACTACAACTAAATCCCAGTGTCTTTGTTGGGCTATGGAGTCTTTATTCACACACAACTAACTAATCAAGTGCAACAAAAAAAGGAAAGCATATATGGTACAAGAGGGACCTTCCCTCATCCTTAAACAAAATAGTGTTTCAAGAAGAGCCCATTTACTGGGCCTCTGAAGATCTTTGTATCATCATGATTGTGTAAGATAAATGTGTTATTGTCCAGAACCTCAACCACCTTGAAAGGGCCAAACCAGAGGTTATCGAACTTATCGTGCTTGGACTTGTCATCCCTTCAGGCATCCCACCTTAAAACCAGGTCACCTTCTTGAAATATATCCTTCTTAGTTTTCCTGTCAAAGCTTGTTTTGATCTTGTTCTGGTATGCTTCGGTCCTCTGATCTAGTGTTTCTCTCTTTTGTTGAACCAATATAATCTAAAATATTCTCCTTTGGATGTCATTTGGATCCTCAATATCTTCTTGTAAGAATTTTAGGACTGGTATACCAATATGGGTGGTAAAAAAATCATCTATGCCATAAACAAGTTGAAAGGGAGAGTTCCCCAAAGACTTCTTGGTGTTGATTATGTTGGCCCACAAAGCATACTTGAGTTTAGAGTCGCAGGATTTCTTGTTTTTGGTCAACAACTTCTTGATAATCCTGATGAGAGTTTTGTTTGATGACTCTACCAAACCATTACCTTGAGGGTAATAGGGCATCGAATGTGTCAAGGAAATTTTATGACTGCCACAAAAATTGATCATGGATTTGGACTTGAATGCTTAGGTGTTGTCTGTTATAAGCTTTTTGGGGCAGCCGAATCTGGAAAAAATATTGATCTCCAAGAAATTCATGATCACCTTGTCAGTGGAATTCCTGGTGGGCACAACCTTGATCCACTTGGTGAAATAGTCAGTGGAAGTGAGGATCCACTTGTGCTGCCCACTGGTGGCTGGATTTATCTCACTTATGAAGTCTCACCCCCATTTTTGAAATGGACCACTAGCAGTGATAGGTTTTAGGGGTAGTGATAGTAACTTATGTTTTCCTACAAATTTCTAACATTCATTCCAGGCCATAAYAGTGGTAAATATATTAGAGAAAAGGGTGGTCCAATAGTACCCTGCCCTTAGGATATTGAGAGCAGTGGCCTTCCAATGCTGGTGTCCTCCACATACTCCTCTATGCATTTCTATTGTGACTTTTTTGGCTTCATTTTCATCAAGGCATTTTAACAAGATGCCAACAAGATCCCTCCAATACAAGTTATGGTTTGAGATGCATAATTTGATAGCCTTGAATTTGAGGGACCTTGCCTTCATCTTCTTCAAATCCGGTGGACATTCAATATGTTGTAGAAAATAAATGATTTTTTTATACCAAGGTGAAGAGGAGTAGTTTTCAAATACCTGTAAGTTGTCTTGTCCAAGCTATGTGAGGGGTGTGTCTAATTGGGTGAAGATTTGATGCAATTCTAGCACCTTACAATTTGATTTTGATAACAACTTGGAAATTCCTTTTCCTTTGATCAACTTGGTTGGATTTATGTGTAGGTCATAATCCAATAGTTTGACAATACACTTCCCTCTTTTTCCCTCACTATCTGGCTGGACCAAAATCTCTTTGACATTGTTGCTAGGAACAAAGGATGTTATGCTAGACTGTAACACATAAACCCTTAAGGCTTTGAGTTCTTTGACCAATGCATATGCTTGCTTCTCTAGTATATCATACTTCATCTTAGCATCTCGGAGAGCTCTGCTAAAAAATGCTATGGGTTGTTCATGTCCTTCTTCATTTTTCTGCAGTAGCACAACAACAATGGTCTCCTCTGAAGCAAAAGAGAAGATGAAAAAATATTTGATATAGGCAGGGCTAGATAATACAGAGGATTCAAATAAAGCCTTCTTGATCCTTTGGAATGTTGATTTTTCCTCTAGTGACCATTTTATCATAGCATCTTTCTTCAACATGTTAGTGATAGGCATCAGTATTTCGGTGAAATTTGGCACAAAGTGCCTTAGGAAGTTTATCTTTCCAATAAAAGACTGGATAGCCTTTTTATTTCTGGATATTTCGATCTCTTGAATGGAATATATTCGCTTTGGATCAATTTTTATACCTCTTTTTGATATGATGTGGCCTAGGAGCTTCCCTTCCGGCATGGCAAAGTGATACTTCCTAGGATTCATACATATTTTGTATCTCCTTCATTTCCGGAAAACCTGCTCCAGATGCTGCAAATGTTCATCATCAGACTTGGATAAAATGGTGATGTCATCTAAATATATAACCATAAATTTGTTTTTTCCCCCCACAAAAGCTATGTCCATGGCCCTCTGAAAAGTGGCCCGTGCGTTCATCAGCCCAAAAGGCATCTTGTCATACATGAATGTTCCCCATGGGGTGGTGAAAGTTGGTTTTTCTTTGTCTTCTTCACACACCGCTATCTGGTTATAACCAAAGTATACATCTAACAACGAAATCCTGTGGGAACCTACCACCCTTTGGTAAATATGATCCATCTTGGGGAGGGGGTAATTTTCCTTTAGAGAACACTTGTTGGGATTTTGGAAATCAACACATAAGCGTATCTCCCCATTTTTCTTTCTCACAGGTACCAAGTTGGCCACCTAGTTTGAGTACCTCAATGGTACAATAATCCTTCCATCCATCATTTGTTTCACCTCTTTCTCGATTATGGACATCATCATGGGATTAAATTTCTGAATTTTATGTTTGAATGGCTTGGAGCCAGCCTTCATAGGTATCTTGTGTTGGATGATGTCAGTGTCAAATGTATTTAAATCCTCATACATCCAAGCGAAAGTATCAGCAATTTTTTTGATGAGACTGACACACTGGTCCTTTTGTTCTACATCTAATGCTTTAGATAGCTTGATGATCTTGGGATTCTCAGTGGTCCCAATATTGAAATATGTTACCTCTTCTTCTTGATCCTTTATGGAAGCTTCTCTGGAAACATCATTATTGTCAAACAACCTCTCCAGTGGCACTAGTCCTCTTGGAATGTGATTAGTTTTCAGCTCCACAATATCGTGTACAGCTATTGTCTTTAGCAAATGAGAGGTTTGATGATTTTCTAATTCATTAGTTTCACCTTCTTGTATTTCTTGGTCGATTGAGATATTGGAGAATTCATCAATGGTTTGTAGAAACCTTTGTAGCTCTAGATCATCACTAAAGACTTGTCAGTGCTTTATGTTTTCTGCTATGGCTGTCCTATGCTTGATTTCCACCTAATATTTCATATTTGGACCAAGGGGAGGTCTAAAAAGTGTTGGTAGCCAAGGCCAGAGAATATACCTTCTGATTCTCCACTCTCAGGATGAAGGATATATCAAATGCTAGAAAGTAATTGTCGATCAGGTCCCATACCTCATTTCTGTATTGTTTGAGCCTATGTTGTTTAGCTTGATGGATGTTCTTAAATTGATTGATTATTAACTCAGAATCACAAAAAATTATTAGAGAGTCAATGGCCTGTCTTTGGAAGCCCTCAATCCCAACACCAAAGCTTCATATTCATCTATATTGTTAGTAGTTTCAAAATCCAGCTTATAAGAGAGTGTCATTACCTCTTGTGAAGGGGAAATGAGGAGTATACCTGCCCAAGATCCTTCCTTTGATGAAGATCCATCGAAACAAATATTCCATACTTTGTTTTGTTGATTTGTCAGTGGTTGATCTTTGGCACATTGGTTAATTGATATTTCGGGTTAATCATCATTTAAATGAAAAAAATATGAGCTTATCTCATTCTCAACAGCATAAATTGGGTGATTTATTGGGTTTTGATGGTCACTAACAATGTAGGCTAACCTTACCTCTTTGTATAGCCTCCTATGTTCCCCACCGAACATAGGTATGGTGGCGTAAGTGAGGTCCATTTGTAATGATCCTCCAACCTTCTTAGCCCAAGTTTTGTATAATAGAATACCAAATTTCAGGGGAATGTCAGGCACAACAATGTCCATCACTACACTCTTCATTGGTAATTGTGCCAAAGAAAACACCATATCATTTATCAGTCCAAGACATTTTACTTTCTTAGAATCAAAGGAGTATAGGTCTTTGTAGGGTTTGGTGATCTCTACACCTAGTTCTTCCATAAAAAAATTGGGCATAACATTGTACGAGTCTCCCGAGTCCATAAGACAGTTATGCAGGATCTGATCATGGACATTTAAATATATATAGAATGGTGGAGAAGCATAAGATCCATCCTAAATGTGTGGACCCATAGTAATGGATGGGTTCTCATCCTGCAGACTAATTACATCAGAAGATACAATAGAAGAAGTTGGTTGCAGAACTTTCACGATAGATTTTTTGAAAGGTTCATTCTTCATCAATTCTGTCA
This sequence comes from Picea mariana, assembly GCA_032191745.1. Taxonomy (NCBI): domain Eukaryota; kingdom Viridiplantae; phylum Streptophyta; class Pinopsida; order Pinales; family Pinaceae; genus Picea; species Picea mariana. The sequence goes on from JASDQU010308542.1 coordinate 42,485, forward strand.
AAGGCATGGGGATCTTGATATTGCTCAACTCATGTTCTAAGATGAAAGAGGATGATGGCCTATCAATTTCCTTTATTTCAGGGACTGTGGGTTTAGATGAGGGAAGTTTATGAGATTTAGATGACATACCATTACTTGGATTTGGCTTGGGAGGGACTTCACCCTGTTTTTTTTTATCAGAGGTAGTGGCTTTGGGAGCCCATGTTCTTGTCCTCAACTAATATTTTTTCTGGGGTTGGCCTTGTATAACTCCCTCTTCCCCTATCTGATTATCAAACTAATTTGATAGTTGTGCTACCTCATATTCTTTCTGTGTTAGGTGGCTGGTATAATAATATGTTTCATTGAAAATCACGGGAGTATCATCCACGACATCATTGTCTGCATCCATCTCCTCAATTTGATTGTTTTGGAAAGGAGGCACTACCCTTTGATCACTGACATTTCTCCTTTCTCTTTGCATTATTTGAGGGGCATCATTAGACCTTCTAAATTGGTTTGGATTTCTATTTCTAGCCCCTTGAAAAGATCTGTTTCATTGTTTATATTCCCATTTTAGCTTAGCTATTTCAGATGTCATACCCTTCAAAGTTTTGGTCATTTCATCAAGTTTGGGATCATATGTGGCTAGGCTAGAGGATGAAGGGGAATACTCTCTCTGTTTCTTCTTATATTTATCATATTTATTCTTTAACATGTCTGATGCCAAGATATTGGATTCAACCTCAATAGTTTCTTCTTGCATGGACAACAGTGTGGTGGATCTCCTCTCTCTCAGCAGGTGGGAGAACTCTGCATCAAATTCATTAGAATAAGTGATCTTGGAAGAGGATTCAGTTGGTTTGATCTCATCTGGGATTCTACCATACATTTTATTGGATCTCTTGGTGAAATCTGAAATAGATTCACCATTCTTTCTCTTTAGGGCCCCAAACTCAGTGATGTAGTAGAGATAATCTCTCATATCTTCCCATTGCTTTATGAAAGCTTCATCTAACACCTCAATATCTACGATGGAGGCTGGAGGAAGATCCCTGAACCATTTCCTTACTTCCCCATCTAGACTCTGCACAAACAACCTCATCCACACATCTACATAGTCAATGTTAAAGTTGTCTACAAAGATATAAAAGGATACCAGATGTTCTTTAGCAGTGACACCACCTTCCCCATTATATCTTGGTAAATATTTCATGTAATCTATGGATGGGAGTGCATGTAATCCTACAGATAGAACTAGGGGTGCATATCTGGTAGCAATTATGGCATTCATCATGTTAGAAGCCATGGCTTAGGAAATAGGAATCTGAAGATTTATGGGAGTTGTAGGGGTGGATGTTGGACTGGATGACGAAGTAGAGTCAAGAGTTTAATATGCCTGATGTTCCTTGGAATTGTGATTCGCAGAGATAGAAAATTCAAGATGCTTATGATGATGAATATAAGTAGACTCTTTGGGCACAACTTTACCCTTGAGGGGGGAGGTATATCTCTTAGCTACGGTGGATTTACTTAGTTTCCTTTCTGTCTCTGAGACTATTGTGTCCTTCTAAGGGTTAGGATGATCATTGGTGGCTTTTATGTGTTCATCTTTGGACTTGTTGAATCATTTTCTTGGTGCCAGTATTTCTTTCGTGAATTTTACTCAGTGGAGTCACCACTGGATTCTTTAATCATGGATTTTCCAGGTGAAGGATATGTATTCTAAATGTCTCTAGTCTTTGTTCACCATCAAAGATCATATCTGATCATTGTCATTCTCCTAGGGAAAAATATCTCGTTACTATGTCCCTGACAACAGTGTCATAAGATGTTGGTCCTAAATTCTGCACCTGACTGCTAAAGGGCAAAGCTATGCGACCTTAAGTTTTGGGATGATTATTCTTTTGATAATTGATTTTTTGGGTTAGTTAGAGGGTTGGTTTTACCAAGACAGGAGAATGGTTGGGTTGGAAAAATGATATGGATGAGAGTCCTCCTTGGATGGTGGCACACTAATGACATACATGTGAAATAATAGAAGACAAAGGGAAACAACAAATTACTCAATGAATAATCTATTGCAAGAAGTTCAATACTGAAAATATCATTTCAAGACATTAAACATGTATAAAAAAATGCAATTTCTCCCACAGGTTGCAACAAAAACAAATCTTCACCAAGAATTAGTTATTTTCACAGGTTTCATATCAATAAAGACAAGTTATACAATAGTTGAAGGACATGAAATGTACTTTGCACAAATCAAAACTGCATTCAAGATAAGATAAAAACACATGAAGATTTGAACGAAACATTGTCATCAAGATTATATTCACCAACTAGAAAGATTTAATCCATGCATACAATGGGTCCAACTAGTCTGATGTATTGCTATCCTTTCCCAAAAAATCCCCCCTTCAAAACATACAGAAACTGCATATTTATGAGAGTTGGAGAGGCTCTGATCCATCTGGGACTAAGACTTAACTCTACATTAACAATTGTAGAACGACTAATTAAATTGAATAAAACATTGTTGGATTAAAGAAATGTATACTTCACACTTGACTTAATCAAAAAGAGTGGTTCTTATCACACATAGAAGACCACTTATTATTCTTTAAACTAAACAAAGTCTTGAACTGAATAATTGAAAACTGAAACCAGCGATGAAACTGGACTAGTGCGAGCGTTGAAATGAACTGAGACTGTGGAAGAAAATGATTCGAAATGACAGAGTTGAGTTCTGCATTGATCATGGTGTGCACATGCATTGTTGGAGGCCACTAAAGAAAATTGGATGTGCAGTGTGAAAATCTCTCGGAGTGACGTGGTGACCTGGCGTCATATAAGCACGTGATTGTGAAAGTTTTCGAGGGTGGTTTGGATCCACACCACTCTAACCCTCCCAATCCACCACCAACTGACACATACCTCATAAGATATACCATGGTTTCAATTACAAGAATGCTCAAGGATGTTAACGTTCGGGCATTTTCCGTCCCCACAATGAAGTGTGGTCGTCGATCTTGTCGCAATCTGTGATCCGGGTGACCCTGCTACTTTAGCGCCCCTGCTAAAGTTCTATGTGTTTTCCATGTGTCTAGACATATGAGTGTCATGTGTCTTAGGAGAATGAGTGCCATGTGTCTCCGGGACTTCGGGCTTCGGCTCTTTGGGTTATATTCCTTTCTTACCTATTGCAGATATCAACGGTTCTTATTGATTTGAGATCAACAGTCCACAATTACTTCAGGAGTTCGGGCTTCGGGCCATTTCAATGCATAGTTCTTACAATACTCTGGAGTTTCATATCTATGAAATGACAGATCTGCCTCCATGTGTCCTCTTGTTTTGGACAGCCGAGATTCACTTTGGGAGTTCGGGCTTCGAGATTTTTTGATCTGAATTATTTTCGACACGAATTGTGAGCGGAGATATAATAAAGAAATCCACAGAGATATCGCAGATATTCAATAAGATAACATAAATTTATCATAGATGCAACCATAAACACAGATATACAGTAATACACGATTTCTATTAACGAAAGAAATGTACAAATAATGTAAAAATACAAAGTGAAAGACTCGCTAGAATGGTGGCAGCTTATCTCTGAGAAGAGATGTGACGGCTACTCGCATTCACAAGAAGATGGTTACAATGAGGCTCTGAAGGCATTTTTACAATAAACGAGAATGCAAAAAACCCTAGACATGCAAAAACCTAAACCTAGGATATGAAGCACCAAAAATCATGTGGGCCCCGTTTGGGTAAGTGAGTACATCAACTTCTCGGGGTCGTAACGTTTGCATACGATCTTCGTTTTAGGCGTGTGATAGCTCATTGGAAAGGTATTGTCGAGGAGATTAATTTTAGGTTCTAAATTATTCCTTTGGATATAATTGAAAACCTTGATCTTGAAAAACCTTCATTTGGGCCCTCAAAATGGCCCCGAAAGTTAAAAACTGTTAAAAATAGTAAATTGCCAGAAAACTGTTTTGAGCCAGTTGGAAAAGGTGGGTGGTTGCCGATATCCACCTGGATCATTTTTCTTCTGCTTTCCCATGCAATCCTATGAAGTGCCATGTTTCTAAAGTGTGATATATGCCTCCACGTGTCCTCTTGTTTTGGATGGTCGAGATTCACTTCAGGAGTTTGGGCTTCGAGATTTTTCTTCTTATTTTTCGCACAATTCTCCAAAGTGTTGTACTTCTGAATTGAAATATTTTCCTCCATGTGTCCTCTTGTTTTGGATGGTCAAGATTCACTTTGAAAGTTCAGTTAATTATTTCTCTAGTGCTTCGCTCTGCAAACGTTCCAGATTACTAAGTCTTAGAAGTGAGATATCTTGTGCCGCATGTCCTCGTTGATGGATGGTCCAGATGAACTCCAGGATTCGGGCCTTCGGAATTCTTTACTCACTCATCTTCTGTTTGTTTCCTCTAGGAGTACAAGATCTCCTGACACATGTACCTTGCTTGAATATCAATGACCACGAGTGATTGCGGGGACTCAACTCGCTCACTTTTTAATTTCCCTTCCCGATCCCCGCAAAGCGAATATGCTCGTCAGTAGTGGGATTGATATCCATCGCTTATTTGTTGATCTAGAAATATCAATGATTTTGAGAAATTGAGGTCTCACAACTTTCAAAAACTTTAATTTGCTTCCCTATCCCCGCAATGAATCCCCACCATCAATCTCTCTCTAGTGAGATATGATGGTTGTGAATTAATCTTTGCTTGATCTAACGGTTGAAAATTGAACCCGTTTGTTTGCTTGTATTTCAAGCCTGAAATGGACTACTCTGAATGATGCATTTTTTCTCATGGTTTCTTACTGTGCATACAAAGGAATTGGTTGACCTAGATGTCTCATGAGCATAGGAAAGGCTTGGTGGGCCTACTACATGTTCAATTAGTGGCAAACATGATGACAAGTATTTCGAACTCAAACCAGACATGCAATTTTCTTTCAAGGAAAACAGAAATAATTTGATGCAAAGAATCATTCAAACAATCCAATAAGGAAAACCAGGTCATTGAATAGATGGGAAACCGAATTTATCAACCAGAAGAGGAAAAATTCGATGAAGGCATAGGGAAATGAGAGAGGAGAGGCAGGGGTGCAGACCTTGGAAACAACAGTACCTTTGATGAGTTATTACTTTCCATTTTTTGTAGTTGGAGGTTTGTACCAACAACCAAGTTCATAAAGTGGTATACATCTCCACTTGATCTATAATATTGAAATGAATAACCACCTTTCTTATGCATTCTTTCATCATGTGTCAGATATTCTCCTTTAATAACCATTGACCCAATCAGAAATTTAATGCCGTCAGATTTTGTTACTGGACACATGAGGGTCTAGTTTCCCTCCAAGCAATGTCCTAACCAATCATTTGTGTCCCATTAATTACCTCTTGGAGAAACCATTGTGTATGTGTTTCCTGCAAAAAATGGAGTGCCAACACATGAGTCCACTAAATGACCAAACAAAAAAACATTGATGCTAGTTATTCAAAATTTAATAGAAGGTTTCACCGAACCTGGAAGTACGATATCTG
>JASDQU010308542.1:48225-60772 GCA_032191745.1 Picea mariana
TTTGTATCATCGTGATTGTGCAAGATAAATGTGTTATTGTCCAGAACCTCAACCACCTTGAAAGGGCCAAACCAGAGGTTATCGAACTTATCGTGCTTGGACTTGTCATCCCTTCAGGCATCCCACCTTAAGACCAGGTCACCTTCTTGAAATATATCCTTCTTGGTTTTCCTGTCAAAGCTTGTTTTGATCTTATTCTGGTATGCTTCGGTCCTCTGATCTAGTGATTCTCTCTTTTGTTGAACCAATATAATCTGAAATATTCTCCTTTGGATGTCATTTGGATCCTCGATATCTTCCTGTAAGAATTTTAGGACTGGTATACCAATATGGGTGGTAAAAAAATCATCTACGCCATAAACAAGTTGAAAGGGAGAGTTCCCCAAAGACTTCTTGGTGTTGATTATGTTGGCCCACAAAGCATACTTGAGTTTAGAGTCCCAGGATTTCTTGTTTTTGGTCAACAACTTCTTGATAATCCTGATGAGAGTTTTGTTTGATGACTCTACCAAACCATTACCTTGAGAGTAATAGGGCATCGAATGTGTCAAGGAAATGTTATGACTGCCACAAAAATTGATCATGGCTTTGGACTTGAATGCTTGGGTGTTGTCTGTTATAAGCTTTTTGGGGCAGCCGAATCTGGAAAAAATATTGATCTCCAGGAAATTCATGATCACCTTGTCGGTGGAATTCCTGGTGGGCACAACCTTGATCCACTTGGTGAAATAGTCAGTGGAAGTGAGAATCCACTTGTGCTGCCCACTGGTGGGTGGATTTATCTCACTTATGAAGTCTCACCCCCATTTTTGAAATGGACCACTAGCAGTGATAGGTTTTAGGGGTAGTGATAGTAACTTATGTTTTCCTACAAATTTCTAACATTCATTCCAGGCCATAACAGTGGTAAATATATTAGAGAAAAGGGTGGTCCAATAGTACCCTGCCCTTAGGATATTGAGAGCAGTGGCCTTCCAATGCTGGTGTCCTCCACATACTCCTCTATGCATTTCTATTGTGACTTTTTTGGCTTCATTTTCATCAAGGCATTTTAACAAGATGCCAACAGGATCCCTCCAATACAAGTTATGGTTTGAGATGCAGAATTTGATAGCCTTGAATTTGAGGGACCTTGCCTTCATCTTCGTCAAATCCGGTGTACATTCAATATGTTGTATAAAATAAATGATGTTTTTATACCAAGGTGAAGAGGAGTAGTTTTCAAATGCCTGTAAGTTGTCTTGTCTAGGCTATGTGAGGGGTGTGTCTAATTGGGTGAATATTTGATGCAATTCTAGCACCTTACAATTTGATTTTGATAACAACTTGGAAATTCCTTTTCCTTTGATCAACTTGGTTGGCTTTATGTGTAGGTCATAATCCAATAGTTTGACAATACACTTCCCTCTTTTTCCCTCACTGTCCGGCTGGACCAAAATCTCTTTGACATTGTTGCTAGGAACAAAGGATGTTATGCTAGACTGTAACACATAAACCCCTAAGGCTTTGAGTTCTTTGACCAGTGCATAAGCTTGCTTCTCTAGTATATCATACTTCATCTCAGCATCTCGGAGAGCTCTGCTAAAAAATGCTATGGTTTGTTCATGTCCTTCTTCATTTTTCTGCAGTAGCACAACAACAATGGTCTCCTCTGAAGCAAAAGAGAAGATGAAAAAATATTTGATATAGTCAGGGCTGGATAATACAGAGGATTCAAATAAATCCTTCTTGATCCTTTGGAATGTTGATTTTTCCTCTAGTGACCATTTTATCATAGCATCTTTCTTCAACATGTTAGTGATAGGCATCAGTATTTCGGCGAAATTTGGCACAAAGTGCCTTAGGAAGTTTATCTTTCCAATGAAAGACAGGATAGCCTTTTTATTTCTGGATATTTTGATCTCTTGAATGGAATATATTCACTTTGGATCAATTTGTATACCTCTTTTTGATATGATGTGGCCCAGGAGCTTCCCTTCTGGCATGGCAAAGTGATACTTCCTAGGATTCATACATATTTTGTATCTCTTGCATTTCCAGAAAACCTGCTCCAGATGCTGCAAATGTTCATCATCAGACTTGGATAAAATGGTGATGTCATCTAAATATATAACCATAAATTTGCTTTTTCCCCCCACAAAAGCTATGTCCATGGCCCTCTGAAAAGTGGCCCCCGCGTTCATCAGCCCAAAAGGCATCTTGTCATACATGAATGTTCCCCATGGGGTGGTGAAAGTTGGTTTTTATTTGTCTTCTTCACACGCCGCTATCTAGTTATAACCAGAGTATACATCTAACAACGAAATCCTGTGGGAACCTACCACCCTTTGGTAAATATGATCCATCTTGGGGAGGCATTAATTTTCCTTTAGAGAACACTTGTTGGGATTTTGGAAATCAACACATAAGCATATCTCCCCATTTTTCTTTCTCACAGGTACCAAGTTGGCCACCTAGTTTGAGTACCTCAATGGTACAATAATCCTTCCATCCAGCATTTGTTTCACCTATTTCTCGATTATGGACATCATCATGGGATTAAACTGCCAAATTTAATGTTTGAATGGCTTGGATCCAGCCTTCATAGGTATCTTGTGTTGGATGATGTCAGTGTCAAATGTATTTAAATCCTCATACAGCCAAGCGAAAGTATCAGCAATTTTTTTGATGAGACTGACACACTGGTCCTTTTGTTCTGCATCTAATGCTTTAGATAGCTTGATGATCTTGGGATTCTCAGTGGTCCCAATATTGAAATATGTTACCTCTTCTTCTTGATCCTTTATGGAAGCTTCTCTGGAAACATCATTATTGTCAAACAACCTCTCCAGTGGCACTAGTCCTCTTGGAATGTGATTAGTTTTCAGATCCAAAATATCGTGTACAACTATTGTCTTTAGCAAATGAGAGGTTTGTTGATTTTCTAATTCATTATTTTCACCTTCTTGTATTTCTTGGTTGATTGAGATATTGGAGAATTCATCAATGGTTTGTAGAAACCTTTGGAGCTCTAGATCATCACTAAAGACTTGTCAGTGCTTTATGGTGTCTGCTATGGTTGTCCTATGCTTGATTTCCACCTAATATTTCATATTTGGACCAAGGGGAGGTCTAAAAGTGCTGGTAGCCAAGGCCAAAGAATCTACCTTCTGATTCTCCACTCTGGGGATGAAGGATATATCAAATGCTAGAAAGTNGCCTATGTTGTTTAGCTTGATAGATGTTCTTAAATTGATTGATGATTAACTCAGAATCACCAAAAATTATTAGACAGTCAATGGCCTGTCTTTGGAAGCCCTCAATCCCAACACCAAAGCTTCATATTCATCTATATTGTTAGTAGTTTCAAAATCCAGCTTATAAGAGAGTGTTATTACCTCTTGTGAAGGGGAAATGAGGAGTATACCTGCCCAAGATCCTTCCTTTGATGAAGATCCATCGAAACAAATATTCCATACTTTGTTTTGTTGATCAGTCAGTGGTTGATCTTTGGCACATTGGTTAATTGATATTTCGGGTTAATCATCATTTAAATGAAAAACATATGAGTTGATCTCATTCTCAACAGCATAAATTGGGTGATTTATTGGGTTCTGATGGTCACTAACAATGTAGGCTAACCTTACCTCTTTGTATAGCCTCCTATGTTCCCCACCAAACATAGGGATGGTGGCGTAAGTGAGGTCCATTTGTAATGATCCTCCAACCTTCTTAGCCCAATTTTTGTATAAGAGAATACCAAATTTCAGGGGAATGTCAGGCACAACAATGTCCATCACTACACTCTTCATTGGTAATTGTGCCAAAGAAACCATCATATCATTTATCAGTCCAAGACATTTTACTTTCTTAGAATCAAAGGAGTACATGTCTTTGTAGGGTTTGGTGATCTCTACACCTAGTTCTTCCATAAAAAAATTGGGCATAACATTGTACGAGTCTCCCGAATCCATAAGACAGTTATGCAGGATCTTATCGTGGACATTTAAATATATATAGAATGGTGGAGAAGCATAAGATCCATCCTAAATGTGTGGACCCATAGTAATGGATGGATTTTCATCCTGCAAACTAATTACATCAGAAGATACAATAGAAGAAGTTGGTTGCAAAACTTTCATGATAGATTTTTTGAAAGGTTCATTCTTCATCAATTCTGTCAAAGGCATGGGGATCTTGATATTGCTCAACTCATGTTCTAAGATGAAAGAGGATGATGGCTTATCAATTTCCTTTATTTCAGGGACTGCAGGTTTAGATGAGGGAAGTTTATGAGATTTAGATGACATACCATTACTTGGATTTGGCTTGGGAGGGACTTCACCCTGTTTGTTTTGATCAGAGGTAGTGGCTTTGGGAGCCCATGTTCTTGTCCTCAACTAATATTTTTTCTGGGGTTGGCCTTGTATAACTCCCTCTTCCCCTATCTGATTATCAAACTAATTTGATAGTTGTGCTACCTCATATTCTTTCTGTGTTAGGTGGCTGGTATAATAATATGTTTCATTGAAAATCACTGGAGTATCATCCACGACATCATTGTCTGCATCCATCTCCTCAATTTGATTGTTTTGGAAAGGAGGCACTACCCTTTGATCACTGACATTTCTCCTTTCTCTTTGCATTATTTGAGGGGCATCATTAGACCTTCTAAATTGGTTTGGATTTCTATTTCCAGCCCCTTGAAAAGATCTGTTTCGTTGTTTATATTCCCATTTCAGCTTAGCTATTTCAGATGTCATATCCTTCAAAGTTTTGGTCATTTCATCAAGTTTGGGATCATATGTGGCTAGGCTAGAGGATGAAGGGGAATACTCTCTCTGTTTCTTCTTATATTTATCATATTTATTCTTTAACATGTCTGATGCCAAGATATTGGATTCAACCTCAATAGTTTCTTCCTGCATGGACAACAGTGTGGTGGATCTCCTCTCTCTCAGCAGGTGGGAGAAATCTGCATCAAATTCATTAGAATAAGTGATCTTGGAAGAGGATTCAGTTGGTTTGATCTCATATGGGATTCTACCATACATCTTATTGAATCTCTTGGTGAAATCTGAAATAGATTCACCATTCTTTCTCTTTAGGGCCCCAAACTCAGTGATGTAGTAGAGATAATCTCTCATATCTTCCCATTGCTTTATGAAAGCTTCATCTAACACCTCAATATCTACGATGGAGGCTGGAGGAAGATCCCTGAACCATTTCCTTACTCCCCCATCCAGACTCTGCACAAACAACCTCATCCACACATCTACATAGTCAATGTTAAAGTTGTCTACAAAGATATAAAAGGATACCAGATGTTCTTTAGTAGTGACACCACCTTCCCCATTATATATTGGTAAATATTTCATGTAATCTATGGATGGGAGTGCATGTAAGGCTACAGATAGAACTAGGGGTGCATATCTGGTAGCAATTATGGCATTCATCATGTTAGAAGCCATGGCTTAGGAAATAGGAATCTGAAGATTTATGGGAGCTGTAGGGGTGGATGCTAGACTGGATGATGAAGTAGAGTCAAGAGTTTAATATGCCTGATGTTCCTTGGAATTGTGATTCGCAGAGATAGAAAATTCAATATGCTTATGATGATGAATATAAGTAGACTCTTTGGGCACAACTTTACCCTTGAGGGGGGAGGTATATCTCTTAGCTACGGTGGATTTACTTAGTTTCCTTTCTGGCTCTGAGACTATTGTGTCCTTCTAAGGGTTAGGATGATCTTTGGTGGCTTTTATGTGTTCATCTTTGGACTTGTTGAATCATTTTATTGGTGCCAGTATTTCTTTCGTGAATTTTACTCAGTGGAGTCACCACTGGATTCTTTAATCATGGATTTTCCAGGTGAAGGATATGTATTCTAAATGTCTCTGGTCTTTGTTCACCATCAAAGATCAGATCTGATCATTGTCATTCTCCTAGGGAGAAATATCTCGTTACTCTGTCCCTGACAACAGTGCCATAAGATGTTGGTCCTAAAGTATGCACCTGACTGCTAAAGGGCAAATCTATGCGACCTTAAGTTTTGGGATGATTATTCTTTTGATAATTGATTTTTTGGGTTAGTTAGAGGGTTGGTTTTACCAATACAGGAGAATGGTTGGGTTGTAAAAATGATATGGATGAGATTCCTCCTTGGATGGTGGCACACTAATGACATACATGTGAAATAATAGAAGACAAAGGGAAACAACAAATTACCCAATGAATAATCTGTTGCAAGAAGTTCAATACTTAAAATATCATTTCAAGACATTAAACATGTATCAAAAAATGCAATTGCTCCCACAGGTTGCAACAAAAACAAATCTTCACCAAGCATTAGTTGTTTTCACAGGTTTCATATCAATAAAGACAAGTTATACAATAGTTGAAGGACATGAAATGTACTTTGCACAAATCAAAACTACATTCAAGATAAGATAAAAACACATGAAGATTTGAACGAAACATTTTCATCAAGAGTATATTCACCAAGTAGAAAGATTTAATCCATGCATACAATGGGTCCAACTAGTCTGATGTATTGCTATCCTTTCCCAAAAAATCCCCCCTTCAAAACATACAGAAACTGCATATTTATGAGAGTTGGAGAGGCTCTGATCCATCTGGGACTAAGACTTAACTCTACATTAACAATTGTAGAATGACTAATTAAATTGAATAAAACACTGTTGGATTAAAGAAATCTATACTTCACACTTGACTTAATCAAAAAGAGTGGTTCTTATCACACATAGAAGACCACTTATTATTCTTTAAACTAAACAAAGTCTTGAACTAAATAATTGAAAACTGAAACTAGCGATGAAACTGGACTAGTGCGAGCGTTGAAATGAACTGAGACTGTGGAAGAAACTGATTCAAAATGACAGAGTTGAGTTCTGCATTGATCATGGCGTGCACATGCATTGTTGGAGGCCACTAAAGAGAATTGGATGTGCAGTGTGAAAATCTCTCGGAGTGACGTGGTGACCTGGCATCATATAAGCACGTGATTGCGAAAGTTTTCGAGGGTGGTTTGGATCCACACCACTCTAACCCTCCCAATCCACCACCAACTAACACATACCTCATAATATATACCATGGTTTCAATTACAAGAACGCTCAAGGATGTTAACGTTCGGGCATTTTCCATCCCCACAATGAAGTGTGGTCGTCGATCTTGTCGCAATCTGTGATCCGGGTGACCCTGCTACTTTAGCACCCCTGCTAAAGTTCTATGTGTTTTCCATGTGTCTAGAAGTATGAGTGTCATGTGTCTTAGGAGAATGAGTGCCATGTGTCTCTGGGACTTTGGGCTTCGGCTCTTCGGGTTATATTCCTTTCTTACCTATTGCAAATATCAATGGTTCTTATTGATTTGAGATCAACAGTCCACAATTACTTCAGGAGTTCGGGCTTTGGGCCATTTCAATGCATAGTTCTTACAATACTCTGGAGTGTCATATCTATGAAGTGACAGATCTGCCTCCATGTGTCCTCTTGTTTTGGACAGCCGAGATTCACTTTGGGAGTTCGGGCTTCGAGATTTTTTGATCCGAATTATTTTCGACACAAATTGTGAGCGGAGATATAATAAAGAAATCCACAGAGATATCGCAGATATTCAATATGATAACATAAATTTATCATAGATGCAACCATAAACACAGATATACAGTAATACACGATTTCTATTAATGAAAGAAATGTACAAAGACTGTAAAAATACAGAGTGAAAGACTCGCTAGAATGGTGGCAGCTTATCTCTGAGAAGAGATGTGACGGCTACTCGCATTCGCAAGAATATGGTTACAATGAGGCTCTGAAGGAATTTTTACAATAAAAGAGAATGAAAAAAACCCTAGACATCCAAAAACCTAACCCTAGGATATGAAGCACCAAAAATCATGTGGGCCCCGTTTGGGTAAGTGAGTACATCAACTTCTCGGGCTCGTAACGTTTGCATACGATCTTCGTTTTAGGTGTGTGATAGCTCATTGGAAAGGTATTGTCGAGGAGATTAATTTTAGGGTATGAATTATGCCTTTGGATATAATTGACAACCTTGATCTTGAAAAACCTTCATTTGGGCCCTCAAAATGGCCCCGAAAGTTAAAAACTGCTAAAAATAGTAAATTGCCAGAAAACTGTTTTGAGCCAGTTGGAAAAGGTGGGTGGTTGTCGATATCCACCTGGATCATTTTTCTTCTTCTTTCCCATGCAATCCTATGAAGTGCCATGTTTCTAAAGTGTGATATATGCCTCCACGTGTCCTCTTGTTTTGGATGGTCGAGATTCACTTCAGGAGTTCGGGCTTTGAGATTTTTTTTCTTATTGCTCGCACAATCCTCCGAAGTGTTGTACTTCTGAATTGAAATATTTTCCTCCATGTGTCCTCTTGTTTTGGACGGTCTAGATTCACTTCGAAAGTTCGGTTAATTATTTCTCTAGTGCTTCGCTCTGCAAACTTTCCAGATTACTAAGTCTTAGAAGTGAGATATCTTGTGTCGCATGTCCTCATTGATGGATGGTCCAAATGAACTCCAGGATTTGGGCCTTCGGAATTATTTACTCACTCATCTTCTTCATGTTTCCTCTAGGAGTACAAGATCTCCTGACACATGTCCCTTTCTTGAATATCAATGACCACGAGTGATTGCAGGGACTCAACTCGCTCACTCTTTAATTTCCCTTCCCGATCCCCGCAAAGCGAATATGCTCGTCCGTAGTGGGATTGATATCCATTGCTTATTTGTTGTTCTAGAAATATCAATGATTTTGAGCAATTGAGGTCTCACAACTTTCAAAAACTTTTATTTTCTTCCCTATCCCCACAATGAATCCCCACCATCAATCTCTCTCTAGTGAGATATGATGGTTGTGAATTAATCTTTGCTTGATCTAACGGCTGAAAATTGAACCCATTTGTTTGCTTGTATTTCAAGCCTGGAATGGACTACTCTGAATGATGCATTTTTTCTCATGGTTTCTTACTGTGCATACAAAGGAATTGGTTGACCTGGATGTCTCATGAGCATAGGAAAGGCTTGGTGGGCCTACTACATGTTCAATTAGTGGCAAACATGATGACAAGTATTTCGAACTCAAACCAAACATGCAATTTTCTTTCAAGGAAAACAGAAATAATTCGATGCAAAGAATCATTCAAACAATCCAATAAGGAAAACCAGGTCATTGAACAGATGGGAAACCGAATTTATCAACCAGAAGAGGAAAAATTCGATGAAGGCATAGGGAAATGAGAGAGGAGAGGCAGGGGTGCATACCTTGGAAACAACAGTACCTTTGATGAGTTATTACTTTCCATTTTTTGTAGTTGGAGGTTTGTACCAACAACCAAGTTCATAAAGTGGTATACATCTCCACTTGATCTATAATATTGAAATGCATAACCAACTTTCTTATACATTCTTTCATCATGTGTCATATATTCTCCTTTAATAACCATTGACCCAATCAGAAATTCAATGCCGTCAGATTTTGTTACTGGACGCATGAGTGTCTAGTTTCCCTCCAAGCAATGTCCCAACCAATCATTTGTGTCCCATTAATTACCTCTTGGAGAAACCATTGTGTATGTGTTTCCTGCAAAAAATGGAGTGCCAACACATGAGTCCACTAAATGACCAAACAAAAAAACATTGATGCTAGTTATTCAAAATTTAATAGAAGGTTTCACCGAACCTGGAAGTACGATATCTGAGATGTGATCATAATCTTCTAAAATATTTGATTGGTCCTCCTCCAACTAGGATAATTTCATATTTATATGTTGATGTATGKGCATTCACAATCATCCCCTTTCATTACTACTACATGAACCACARAAGYAAGAGAGTTGTTCATCCATATTTCAACTATTGCATTGTGTGATGTTCGAACCAATCAAATCCACAAGTGCCCTAGATTTTTTTTCATTCATACCACTGTGATCGATCTACATCGACTACCTCCAAAAAATATATATGTACATGTCCTTTCCTGTGTGATTGGCCTTCATAGGTTCTTTTTCCCTTTCCCATTACTGAATAACACCATTCAACAATGGATTTTGCATCTCGAATGAGGGAAGTAGTTTTGAACTTCATTTATTTCTTGTGTAATGCTCTTTTTTGCATGTGCCTGCTCCATCATGCTACCCTTTCCCATGCCCATACTCGAAATAGTTCCAAATGTGTGGTACCTTGAGTTTTTTGTGCAACATACACAACCATTGAAATACACAAGCATATTTGAACTAGCTTGTGCAACTATCTAACCAAATCTAATGTTGATCCATCTGTAAGTTCTTATCCTTAAGGTGACTATAAAACAATTGAAATAAATGGTGTGCATAGGCTAATTCATGGCACTGATCATCGGTTATGTATAAGTGATACTCCTTCAATATAAATACGTTTTCTTCTTTACTATCTAGCCCATGCTTGTATGTCATATGGACCATTATGTTGACCTTCTCTGAGTGATAATAGTGGCTTTGATTCTCATTTTACGGTTGAAGGGTATAGTTCTCAACAAAATCAACGATTGATAAGAAAGTACCAATGGGAAATGTATCTCTACATATTTTAAAATACTCATCCTACCATCGATCCACAAGGACATGTTGAACATATTATTTTCGTGTCTTTTCAAATAAGTCCTTCATGAAGTCACAGACTCGTACTTGGGAAGCCACCAATTGTGTATTTTTTCTTTCCTTCCCTCCATAAATATCATATGTGACATATTTAAATATTTGAAAGGAAACATCCTTCATCCCTAATCCATACTCATTGCTTACATGGATGCACCTGCTCAGTAATTCCATTCCACCACACTTGGGGCAAATCCCATCTAAGAAATATTTTTGATAAAATGTGCAACCCTCTAGCCTTGTACATAATATTTTTTGAGTAAAGTCTTTAGATGACAATGGCGGAAATATAACTAAGCATTCCTGAAAAATAGTGTTATGCAATACATGAAAAATGTGTGTGTGTGTGTGTCATAATAATAACCATACTCAATGTGATATCTACAACAAAATTTGTTACGAATTGTATTTATTTGAACATACCAAGGCTTGCATGTATGGAAAGATCTTTGGCCCAAGTTAAGTGCTCTATGTACTGTCCTTGATCTCTCGTGCAATTTTTTCTGTGTAATCTCAAGAAAATGTTTAATATAGGGTTCACAGTCCCTAGATCCCCTTCTCAATTTTAGTACATATTTTTGGTTGGAAGAAGGCATATTGTTCTCATGCCAGAAAGCTTTTACTAGTCCCTTAACTTCTCTAATTAAATTCATGTCAGAATGAGGTAGCCTACCAATGGAGGCCCACAAATTTTTTTGGCCACCTGTGTCGAGGCTATATTGTCTATTAAAATTCTTTCTAAGGTTTTTGATATTGCATTTCATGAGATGAGATATTTTTTGGAGCAAACATTGTTATCTTGTGATCTTACTAACAATTGATTGTGACAAGACACGCCGGGCTGCATTACGGTATTTAGAACGATATTTCTTACCAATTTTTTGAAAAGCATACACAAGGTTTCTAACAATATGATGACTTGTTTCTAAACTTTTGACTGTTTTAATGCCTAAAATTCTCCTAACATTAGTCAAACTTCTAGATTTTAACAAAGCCAAAAATAATTGACATTTAGCGGCATCGAATTTTGGTTCAAAATATTCTTTAATTATTTTATAAGAATGATAACAAATAGTATGGTTAGGTAACTTACCTTCAAGTTATTCTAGACCACTTTCATCCACCTAAATGAATTTAATAGTTCTTCACTACACACTACTCAATATAGGTAGGGACAATGAACCCATATTCTGGCACTATTGACCTCCCTGCTATGGAGTTAATAATGTTACAGTTATTTCCCATTCAATCATTGGAAGATTAATTATGGGAGGAGAGTGGACATGCCCATGACTAGTTTATGGAATGTCTAACTATCCAACAAGAGGTTGCACCACAGGAACTTCTTCACTAGAATGTTGTGCACTAGTTTCCTCTCTAATTTCATCCATTGTATAATCACCTCCAGAAAAATCCTCCATCATTTGGTCATCCATAACAATTTGTGTTTATGAGATATTTATTGGAGGTACAATAGAAGTTTGAATTGGATTGGTCTCTAGTAAACTCATACAATTTTCTTGTGGTGATGGAGGAGAAACAACAGTGGCATATATTATGCTAGAAATTGGATTTCCCTCTTCTAAAAACCTACACTTTGACATACGTAACCTTACCTTTTATCTTTCTTCATTTTCCTTTTCAATGGGTATTTATTTCCTCAAGGACTTTTTATCTCAATTCCGTCGATTCCCCATATTTAAAGAGAAAAATTGGCTTCCAAGAACACCACAACAAATTTGCTTGGTATTACACAAGAAGACACAACTAATAATTCCAATTCCAAGTGGACAATTTTTTCTTGGTATTACACAAGAACACGTGACTAAAAATTCCAATTCCAATTGGACAAATTTTTCTTGGTATTACAAAAGAAGAAAAAACTAACAATTTAAAT
>JASDQU010308543.1:0-12102 GCA_032191745.1 Picea mariana
CCCTCTGTCGTGTGAGAGCTTGCTCAAGCAACAGACTGATAGGATCGTCTGCTCCATCATTTTTTTTTCCTTCTGCCATTGAAGGTTTCTTGGGTGTGCGAGAGCGATTGTCCTCAAGAGAGACAAGCTTGAGACCCAACTTGCTATACTCAGACCTCGTAGGGGACATGCACTGAAAAACGATCAAGAGCAGCCTGCTCTGATACCACTGATCCGGATTATTTTCGGCACGAAATGAGAGTTGAAATATAACATAGAAATATTCAGAGATATTGCAAGAGAGACAACAATATAACAGAGATATAACAGAAATATAAAAAGAGTCAGATATATACAGTAATACACGATTTCTATTAATGAAATAAATGTACAGAGACTGTAAAGGTACAGAGTGAAAGACTCGCTAGAATGGTGGTAGCTTATCTCTTAGAAGAGATGTGACGGCTACTCGCATCTGTGAGAAGATGATTACAATGAGGCTCTAGAGGCCTTTTTACAATAAAATGGAATGCCAAAAGTCCTAGACATCTAAAAACCTAACCCTAGGAGATGAAGAACCAAAAGTCATGTGGGCCCCGTTTGGGTAAGTGAGTACATCAACTTCCCGGGGTCGTAAGTTTTGCATACGATCTCTGTTTTAGGCGTGTGATAGATTGTTGGAAAGGTATTGTCGAGGAGATTCATTTTGGGGGCTCAATCATTCCTTCGGATATCATTGAGAACCTATATCTCTAAAAACCTTCATTTGGACCCTCAAAATGGCCCCAGAAGTTAAAACTTGCTAAAAATAGTAAATTTCCAAAATGGCCAAAAAACTGTTTTGAGCCATTTGGAAATGGTGGGTGGCCACCGATATCCACCTGGATCATGATCTCTCTTAACAGATTCATCATTGAATTTATTAATACTCCATACAACCTCACATAAAAACCATTGTTGATCAGGATCTTCAGATCCATCTCCTCTAAAGATAGGTAGCCTTATTTCATCTGTCATAGATATTCCTATTTTTCTTGATTGAGTATGTATTGAAATTTTGGTAATAGTGCTTAGAGTGCTCTAATAACTCTGGCTACTCTGGTTACTTAATGCTACTAATACAATAGGAGGATTAATAGTACTTATTTTGACAGTTATTGCAATTCCTAAAGTTTCCGATTCTTCTCGGTGATATTCTTCAGTCTTCTCTTCCTCTACCCTATAAGACTCTGAATGTTTCTTGTTCAATAACTTTTCTTCTTATCCAAGGTAGAACCCTTCGTCTTGTGCCAGTGGTTCATGATTCTTCTCAAACAGGTTTACTAGAGGGACCTCTCTGAAGTTTCTCCCACTGTCCGTATGTCCCACCTCTGTGTTGTTGTCACTGTATGAATTCTTGAACATTAGATTTTCAATCTGACCACTTACTGTATCTTCAATATGTTCTTCTCATGCAATAGAATCTTGATATTCACATGGCATTATCAACCCTCTTAACATTCTTGATCAATGTCGACATCCAAACCACAGGTGGTATAGATCTGATATCAAATTGGGTATTTACTAATTTGGCTAACCACTCGTAAATCTCCTTATGAATTCCTCCAAAGAAAATCTCATGTATATCTGTAAAGATATACCTTCCCAACCAATCCTCTGTACTAATATTAGGGTTTTTATTCTAAGCTTTAGCGAAGTCTCTCTCTTGTTCTTCTATCCACTTATGAATCTATGCCTTCGATGGAAACCACCTTGACATCCCCTCAATAAGATCTCAGTACCGACAACATAACCATTTGTTAGCGCAGGGGCAGACCCAGGGTTCAACTCTAATAGCGCACCAACAAGCCCTAACTACTAGCCCTTTCGGTAACACCCACAGAGCAGATGCGGTATCACCCGAAGTATCAATATGGGGTTGCAAGACACAAGTGTATACAACTAGAGGAAATGCAAAGTGGATACAAAACAACACACATAAATATCTAGTTATTCTTTACCAACCTAAGTCTACTTCATGCAATATCTCTCAGATCTATAACAACAATTCATCAACAACATAACAAATGAACAATAACACAACATCAATCACACCTAACAACAAGATATACATGGTTCACCCTCTCCCTAGGGATATGTCCACAGAACTGTGTTTCTTGATATTATATGAAAACATATAGTTATATCTTCACACTCAGCTTGCATATCTCTCTATCTTTCTCTCTACTTCTCTCGCCTCCCAGTGCACCCAGCTACAAGGTTGATCTTCATACCCAGCTGAATATCTTACAATACAAGAATCCTCTCACAACACAAAGCTTCTTTCGCACACAACAATAATCACTTAACAACAACAATACAATCCACCTCCAACGAACCCTCCCAGATCTTCTAGGCCTTTATTTATACATTACATGGCAATCGTCTAGGTGTCAAAACCCCAGATGCCAAAACCGTAAGTTTCTAAGACCCTAGGTCAACTTGACCAGAGTTTTCAGGGCTTCGCTACCCTATCTTTCCTTCTTTCCCACGAGGTGATCCAAATCATTCGTTGATGTCTTCTTCCACTTGTTGAGTTGTCCACAATCCATATTCTTTGTTGATCTGTCTTCCTCAATATTCTCATTTAACGACTTGTTTTCCCTTACTTCGCTCCTTGTTTTTTGCTTCTTTGACCACTTCGACCCATTCTTAGTTAGTGTGCCTTCCACGTAGTTCGTACTTTGCCCTTCTTCCTGAATCTTCGCTTTCTTCCATAACCAAGGGCCAACAGGTACTTACTTTCTCTATAGATTGTGATTCACTGGTGTGGTCCATTGAGGAGGGAATTTTGTACATTGGTACATTCTAAGTGTGTTGCGAGGTTGATGTAGAGGCAACATCTTTCTTGAGGAACTCCTGTCTTGCCTCCTTGAATATTTATTTTTCTTTCCTCGCATCAAACTATTTCTATGGTTTTGTATTCTTCTTCACCCATTGGTTTTGCATTGGTTCCTGTATTATTGCGTCATCTCCTATCTTAGCTCCTCTATGCGTAACTATGTTGATATTTCTTCCATCACCCCTAGATTCTGTAGATATCCATTAAACATTCTTATTGTTCTTGTTCTTTTTTTTTGAATCTTACCCAAAATTGTTGGGCATTCGTTTGTATCATGGTATGTTTCACGACAGTACATACTTATAACACACTACCGAACCTCTTCCAAATCCTCCTCTACCATGTCCTCCACCTTTGTATCCACCTTGATATGATTGTTATATGGAGGTGGTACCTGGTTGAACTATGGTGTAGTTTTCCCTGTCATCATTTCCTCCTGCACTCTATACATATCTTAATTTATCTCTCTCATCAAATCCATTGTCCTACAATCTTTTTCATCGTGACCTACTAATTTTCAAAAAGTGCAGTATGAATTTTTGGGTATTTTCTGGTACTTCTGCGTCATTAGACAATGATATGGATCATGCCCATGTGTCTTACAGATCTCGCACCATGTTCCTCTTGTTGGAAAAGGTTTTGGTAGCCTTGTTTCCCTATACTACATGAAAGTTGGGCACTCATTCTTGTGGTATCCTTCTAACTTGCATGTGGTACACCAAACAACTTATGTTTTCTCTTTACCCTTATTCTAGTTTAGTTGAAATTGGAGGTTCTTCAGATCCTCCCTTATCTCTTCTTGTTGTAGGGATTCCTGTAGAGCCTTTTCCTGATTTTGAAAATTTTGTTACCTCAGGGGATATTTCAGGTGTGGTAGCAGTGAATTCACAAAGAGATGTCTATGTTGCATATCATTCATTACATAATTCAATTTAAACTTTAATCATTTGAACCTCTGATCAATCTCCCAAACAGACTCACTTGGTTTCTGTCTAATTTCGATCATCTCATTCATGTACTGATCTTCTGAACTAGGCTTCTTAAATTCATTTATCAGTCGCTTCCTGACATCTGCAATAGTCTATGTTGTCCCTGGTGGATTGTTTATAGATAGACTCATGTACCAGTCCAGTGCATAGTCTATTAGCGTGATAGCTAACTGCGCAAGTTTTGTATTCTCATATGTAATATACTTTTCTTCCTAGGTCTTCTCGCATATAAATAAATTATTTTCAGGGTCCTCACATTCCACTCCCCAAAATTCTAGTAACCTAATGGTGGGATCATGTCCTGCCATCTTGAACTGTGATGAACTACTACCTCCACGCAGTGTAGATACTTGACTACTACTTCCTAAACTGGCTTCTCCTAATTTTTCTTCTTGATTGTATGCACTTCCTATTCTCTTCCTTCCACTAAAATTTGATTATCTAAATGGTGGTCTTCTTTCTGGTGTATTAGTCACACATGGGGTTATGGGTTCCACACTAACACTAACATGGATAGGAGTTCTACCTTTTGTTCCTACCCTTGGACCTCTTGTCTTCCTTCCATATGTTGTGCACAAGATTTCCTCAATATTCTCCACAACCTGGAGATCCTCTACCTCTTCTTCATCACTTGAAAATCCCTCTCTATGTACTATGGCTCTCTTCTTATTATTCATCTTATATTGGTAGGTTACTCCATTGCGTGTTTTTCCAGTTGTTTCCATGATCTGCTTGATTTGATCTTCTTCCATCATGATTGGGTCCATGGAATCCTCCTTCTTTCCCTTATCCATCTCTTCCTCCATTTCTCTACCTCTTGTTAGTGATTCCCCCTCTTCCTGAGTCACTGGAATACTAAACATTTTGTTTCACTTCCACTTCATACTGCATGGATCAGCGTGTGATTTCTACTCAGTCCCTCCCTTCCCTGTACAGACTATCCTTTCTATGTCTGGTACCCAATTTTAATTGCACCTAGTACCTAGACCCTTCTTTTATTTTATTGAGATCTTCGAGGCAGCGGGTTGTCATAATACAATTTCAACCTGCTCCTGTTTAATAAAACTTCCTTCCATTATCCATTTAGAGTCTTCAACTATGCAACTCCTCCTTATGTAACATAGGTGACCTCATATGGCCCAATCCAATGTGTCTTGAACTTCCATGGATTCTTCATGAACTTGTTGTCGTATACCAGGTGTAATGATTATGTATTCTAGTGGTGAAATGACTCTGTATTTTTCTATTGGCACAGGGGAAGACCCAGGGTTCAACTCTAACAACACACCAACATGACATAACTACTAACCCTTTTGGAAACACCTGTGGAGAAGATGAAATGTCACCTAAAGTAGCAATAGGGGGTTGTAGTACACAGGTGTCTACAACCAGAGGAAATGTAGAGTGGATTTGGGGTAACAACACACAACAATCTATATATTCTTTACCATGCTTAAGCTTACTCTACAAGTTATATCTCAGATCTATCACAACAATGAAACAACAATATAATAGAAAGTAATGAACACAACATTAACCATAGAGAACGATAATGTATATGTGGTTCACCTTCTCCCTAGGGCTACGTCCACAAAACTGTGTTTCTTGATATATTATATGAAAACATATAGTTCTATCTATGTAGTTAGCTTGCAGATCTCTCTCTCTTTCTCTTCTTTTCTCCACTCCCTATGCACCTAGCTCCAGGGTTGATCTTTGCACCCAACTGAAGATATTACAATACAAGAATATTATCACAACACAATACTCTCCTCACGCAACAACAATAATCACTCAACATCAACAACACAATCCACTTCGAACAAACCAATTATTAAGAAACCCTCTCGACTCTCCTACACCTTTATTTATACACTACATGACCAATGTATAGGTGTCAAAACCCTAGATCCCAAAACCATAGGTGTCTAAAACCCTAGGTCAATTTGACTTGCGTTTTCAAGGCTTCACCAGCCTGTCTTTCCTTCTTTTCCATGAGGTGCTCAAAATCACTCGTTGATGGATTTTTTCGCTTGCTGAGTTGTCCACGATCCATCTTCTTTGTTGATCTGTCTTCCTCGATGTTCTCTTCCAATGGATATATTTCCCCTTCTTCGCTCCTTATTTTATGCTTCTTAGACCACTTCGACCCATTCTTTATTAGTGTTCCTTCCACGTAGTTCACACTTCTCTCTTCTTCCTTATTCTTCTCTCTTCTTCCTTATTCTCCTCTTCCTTCCATAACCAAGGGCCAATAGGCCCCCATTAATAACCTGTGACTCATCCTGAGTCACTGCAAGACTGAACCTTATGTTTCACTTCGACTTCATAATACACGAAGCAACCTATGATTTCTTCTCTGTCCCTCCCTTCCTTATGCACACTGTCCTTTCTATGTCTGGTACCCAGTTTCAAATGCACCTGGTACCTAGACCCTTTTTCTTTTCTTTTAGTGAGAGTTGCAAGGAAACGGGTTGTCATAACTCAATTTCAACCTTCTCCCATTTACTAAACCTTTGTTCCATTCTCCATTCAGAGTCTTCAACTGCACAGCTCGGCTCCTCCTTCTGTAACATAGGTGACCTCATATGGCCCAAGACAATGTGTCTTGAACTTCCCTGAATGCTTCATGAACTTGTTGTCGTATACCAGCACCAAATATCCTTGTTTGAATTATTTCCTCTTGATATGCATTGCATGGTAGGCCTTCACTCATTTCTTCTATACCTGCTAATGAACTCCTACAGTAAACCTGTCCTCCTCTAGTTCTACTAATTGCGCGAGCCTCTCTTGAACAACACCAGTTTCATCCATATCTGTAAATGTTGCAATTCCTAAGCTAGGAACTAAATATTCCATATGTACCACTACTTCTAGGCCATAAACTAACTTAAAGGGAGTTTGGATTGTCATATTCTTGCAAGTAGTTCGATATGCCCATAGTACTATTGGCACTCTCAAATCCCAATCATCTCTATTCACATTGCAAATCTTTGTCAGCGTTGTCCCCAAGATCTTATTGAAAGCTTCGAATGTACCATTCGCTTGTGGGTGGTATGGCATGCTCTTCTGATGGTGGACTTCAAATTCTTGAGTTAAGGACTCAATAGTCTTATTAATAAAATGAGTACCTTGATTACTTATAAGAATCTTGGGGCATACAAATATGGTTATGATATCATCAAATATGAACTGCACAACTATAGTTGCACTATAGTCTTTAACTACTCTTGCTTCTGCCCATCTGGTCAAATACTCTATCGCAATGATGATGTATCGAGCTCCTATGCACTTTATTGGTGAGTTGATAGGTCCCACGAAGTTAATGGCCCATTTCTCAAATGCTTGTAAATTTATTTGAGGCGCTAAAGGCATCTCATTTATTCTAGATGGTTTACCAACTCTTTGGCATACATCACAAGCTTTGTAGTATTCCTTAGTATCTTTGTGTAAAGTAGGCCATTAGAGGCTAGCTCTAAGAACCTTATGAACTATTGCTTTCCCTGCATAATGTCCTCCTGTGATGCCTCCATGTGGTTCTTCCAAAATCAGTGGTCTTTATTCATCCATAACACATCTCCTTAGGATCTCATTAACTCCCATCTTATATAGTTGTCCGGCTATAAGTTAAAAATTTGCAGCACAAACTACCAGTTGTTTCTGATGAATAATTGTATACTTGCACGGTGCCATTTCTGTAGACAGGAACTAGACTATCTCGGGGAAGTGATCATCAACCTTTTTGATGGCCAACAACTATGCATATAGTAGTGTGTCCTCCAAACTGATAGGTTCCTCTCCATGTTCTAACCTAGACAAGTGGTCGGGTCCCTTGTTCATTCTACCTAGTTTCACCACAATCTCAAAGTCATATTCCTGGAATAATGGTAGCCATTTGCATATTCTTTCCCCCAACACTAGCTTGTTGACTAAGTATTTCATCACAAAGTGATCGATGAACATCTTAAAATTCCCTCCCAATAAGTAGTGTCAAAACTTTTGCAGTGCATACACCATAGCTAAACCTTCTCTTTCAGTGGTAGTGTAGTTTATCTTGGCTGTACATAGCTTCCTGCTAGAAAAGGCTAGCGGGTGGCCAATATCTCCTACTCCTAGTTGTGCTAACATTGCTACTAATGTAATAGACAAAGCATCGACATGGACATGGAATTCCTTACCCCAATTTGGGAAAACCATAATAAGAGAAACAACCATTTTTTGTTTTAGTGTGTCGAAGCTCTGTTGACATTCCTCTAACCATTGAAACTGACGATATTTCTTTAAAATATTTTATATGGGTGTTGTTATCTGTGCATAGCCCTTGATGAACTTTTTGTAGTATCCAATATGTACCAATGCATCTTTTGGCCCTTGACCAAGTTTTGGGAGATCCTTGGTCAATTTGACCTATTTTAGGACTTCGACAACCTATTGAAGATGGACCACAAGACGAAGCAGAACTAGTCATACCATGTAATAGGAATGGGATGTCGGCCCATGGGTTTACCCATGTTTAGGCCTATTTTGTATGTATAAATAGAAGACTAGGCAATGTAAGAAGTAGTTGAATAGTGCGCAAGAGTTGTGCAAGTTGGCTAAGTGCTAAGAGTGGGATCTGTGTGATCAAGAAGTGTAAGGCTTTGTGCATACTGTGTGAGACTTGCAGAGACAAGTGCAAGTCATTGTATGAGATTGTGGAGGGATTTGTGTTGTAACGCAAGGAAGAAGGATCTAGCAAGCTGTGCAGATATTTTGTCTTATGCAGAGTAAGGCTTTGAGGCTCTGTGCTTGTAACCAACTGACTGAGGACAATAAAGAATAAGAGTTGGTGGACATATCCCCAAGGTGGGGGTGAACCACGTAAATACTATGTTATTATTCTCTGTGCGATGTTCTAATGTGTTTGTGTGCTATGTGCTAAGTGCTTTGATATAGATAGATAGATCTATTTATGCTTTGTGCTTATGATGAATCTAGATGCTAGATATGACATCTGTGAACTTTCTTAGTGCTTGAATCTGTTAGGTCTGATCTAATTCCTTTTCTAAGTTCTTATATACATTAGATCAGGGTGAATGATGTGATGCTTTGTTTTCTTTGCGGAGTAGATATTGGTTAGATAATGATGAACTAACGATGCTAAGTGCTCTATTAAGTGTTATAATCACAGATCAATGCCCCAAATAAGGTTGCAGACACCTGAGTCCTACAACCACCCCTGCCTCTACCTTGGGTGAGACTTCATCTACTTCGCAGGTGTTGCCAAAAGGGACGGTAGTTAGGGTTTTTTTGTTGAGAATTTGAGCCTGTAGACTAAGTTTATTTTATATAGTGATCATCACTCTCTTGCTGTCTATCCTATAACAGTGTCTAATTTACCACCCAAACCCGCGATTGTTAACCCCGAGTGTGTATGTCGAACGAATTGGGCATTGTAGAGAAAGTTGTTGAAGAAGTTTTGATCGACCTCATGACTGAACAAGACATGTCGATTTATATAGGTGTACAAGCATTGTCGATGAGAGGACTACCAGTCACTCCGTCTACTACTCACAGAGCCAGACCATCCCGGCCATCCGATGAAAAGAGAAAAAAACACAGGGATGATCTAGCAAATGATAAATTGATCCCGACCATATTACCCACCTATCTACGACCTTTGAGTGGTGCAATAAATCGAGAAAACATATATAGATATCTTGAGTAAACCTTGGTCACTGCATACCTCCCGAAGAGGATACACATAGTTTGAGTAGACCAAGATAAGATTGCAGCGTTGAAGTTTAGCAACTTCAACCTCGGAGATCACAAAGTTTACAACATGCTCACCCCACATAAGTACCTGACTCAGACTAAGGGGAAGAATATGAATATAATCCCCCAGTCATGGACCCATAACCTTGTGTAGCCCACCCTACTCAATGTCATGAAGATTCCTCACTTCAGACGACACCAGAAGGTGAATGCATGTGTCAAACTACTGTTGTCTTGTTACCACGGAGGTTATTTGTGGCTAAACCATCGTATAACAGTTGATCTGATGTTGATCAATCATATCACGAGGTTAAGTATGAAAGGACCTGATCCACAAGAGTTTTACTCTGAAAATCCATGGATCATTCTCTAGCACAGCGGATCAAGGACACTTATGGTGATGTTGAGAAGGGCAGGCGAGGTTTAAAAGTATCTTATATTCAGAGTGGCACACTGCACCTCATCTGTCAATTGATTGTAGGGAAGTTAGTACAAAAAAACCGATCCACCCAAGTCACAATTTTGTAGTCAACCTCGCAAGGAAGTGCGTAGAAGGACTTCAGATAAATGAGGCGAAGTACCTGGTGAACCAATTAGAACTCGACTACAGAGAAGCCCATGATCAAGGGTACGAATTTCATTTCAACTGGCTATTGATCCTAATAGATTTTATTTTCTGGGAGATGTCGGAAGGTGCAACCTTCCCAGACATCAAGCCTTTCGAACAATTGGCCACAAAGTTCAGTACACTGTGGTACTCAACTGATATGAATAAAAAGTGGCAATCCAATGTTGTTTTTCATACCTACTACAACCATCTGAAGATAGTGATCTAGTCTTATCCTTGCATCACTCTGAACACTCTACACTTGTTCAGGCCCTTGATGAAGTTTAGCGTAGACCAACATTTTATTTACATCACAGTGCACGCTGTTGAACACAAGCAATAGATCCAATACTACTATAAGCTAATGAAGGAGGACTTGGAGGAGATCACCAAGGAGGTCAGTGGACCTCCTCATTCCAGTAGACCCTACAGAGATATCCAACATTGACAGCCCAAAAACTGCGCAGGATACACATGGACCTAGAAGGACAAAGAAAACTAAAGAGGTTCAAAATTTAGATAGTGCATCTGTGAAGACTGCTTCCATATCACCAGAGCAAGGAGGTGATGGTGAAGAGTTGAATGACAAAGAGTTTGAACAACAACAAGGTGATGAGGCTAATCCCCTGAAGAAGAGGAAAGGTTCACCTCCAAAACCTTCCTCCCAGAAAAAATCAAAGGTCACCATGACCAAGATGTAGACCGTCCTCACCTCTGATGACTTTGGCTTACTCATAGCAGCCCTGAATGATGCTTCATTGGAAATAGAAGAAAAACAAGAAGCAAAGAAAGAGGATATGTATGATCAAATTGAGACTGAACTCTAAGGGGTATATCAAGCCCTACAGTCCAGCCGCACAGTGTCGACCGCGCCAAGGTTACCATAAATGGGGGATGAGCCAGCTCAACTCCACCGCTTAGCTGATACAGTCGAATCTTGTCTTCGACAAGCATAAGAAGAAATAGTGCAAGCCATCTAGGATTTGATTCCTTTTAGAGAAACACAGTGCTTCAAAACAAGAAAATCTTGCTCTCCAAGTGAATTTTGATGAAGAAAAATCCCAGCTACAACAAGAAAAGGATCAGTTGCTCGCGGAGCAAATTGAAGTAAAGGAAATGGTCAACAGGGCACTTTGCTCTGTGATAGTCATAGAAGTAAATTCCAAAGAGCAAGTTCCACAACATGTAGTGCAACTTGAAGAAGATATCCAACAGCTACAACAATGCATAGTATACTTGGAGCTACACGCAGTACTCGAGACCCCTCAAGATGTAAGATAACAAAGGGAAGCAACTGCCAGGAGTGCAGTTGAACGACTCAAGGCTCTTACCATGGAATGTAAGCAGCTCACTGATCATAGTGCCCTGACATATGAGCAACTCGCCGAGAGCCCATAATTAAGAGCACTGGAGTCACAGCTCCAAGAGGTGAAGTATCAAGCCGAAAAGATATAGGCGCAGCTGCAGTCCCTGTCAGCTCTGAAAAGAATGAAGCACTCCCAAGAGAAATGCACCACCTAGTAGCAAATCCATACTATCCAGAGCAGAGTTATGGAGATAACTCAAAAACTCCAACCTGTGTAAGATAAGGCCTATCAGTTGTTTACAGAGGTAGAAGGCCAAGGAGTAGAGCTAGAGCAGGCTGTCACTACAACAAAAAAACGTCTAGAGGGACCTTTGAATGCAGTCATCCATGATTTCGCCGGAAAGGAGGTTGTAGCACAATAGTAGGTTGAAGTAGCTTGAACCAAACTCAAGGCATTCGAAGCAGAACTAGTCAGACCAGAGTGACTTGAGATGAATCACAGGTGAGTGTTGGGGGCTTGTTGGCCCTTGACAAAGTTTTTGGAGATCCTTGGTAAAGTTGACCTATTTTGGGACTTCGACAACCT
>JASDQU010308543.1:22956-50268 GCA_032191745.1 Picea mariana
GTTGAGGGATGTGGGAAAAATTATCCATCATTTCGTCCCTCTGTCGTGTGAGAGCTTGCTCAAGCAACAGACTGATAGGATCGTCTGCTCCATCATTTTTTTTTTCTTTTGCCATTGAAGGTTTCTTGGGTGTGTGAGAGTGATTTTTATCAAGAGAGACAAGCTCGAGACCCAACTTGCTATACTCAGAACTCGTCGGGGACATGCACTAAAAAACGATCAAGAGCAGCTTGCTTTGATACCACTGATCCGGATTATTTTCGGCACGAAATGAGAGTGGAAATATAACATAGAAATATTCAGAGATATTGCAAGAGAGACAACAATATAACAGAGATATAGCATAAATATAAAAAGATTCACATATATACAATAATACACGATTTCTATTAATGAAATAAATGTACAGAGACTGTAAAGGTACAGAGTGAAAGACTCGCTAGAATGGTGGTAGCTTATCTCTTAGAAGAGATGTGATGGCTACTCGCATCTGTGACAAGATGATTACAATAAGGCTCTAGAGGCCTTTTTACAATAAAATGGAATGCCAAAAGTCTTAGACATCTAAAAACCTAACCCTAGGAGATGAAGCGCCAAAAGTCATGTGGGCCCCGTTTGGGTAAGTGAGTACATCAACTTCCCGGGGTCGTAACTTTTGCATACGATCTCTGTTTTAGGCTTGTGATAGATTGTTGGAAAGGTATTGTCAAGGGGATTCATTTTTGGGGCTCAATCATGCCTTCGGCTATCATTGAGAACCTATATCTCGAAAAACCTTCATTTGGACCCTCAAAATGGCCCTAGAAGTTAAAACCTGCTAAAAATAGTAAATTGCCAAAATGGCCAGAAAATTGTTTTGAGCCATTTGGAAATGGTGGGTGGCCACCGATATCCACCTAGATAATGATATCTCTTAATAGATTCATCATTGACTTTATTAATACTCCATACAACCTCACATAAAAACCATTGTTGATCAGGATCTTCAGATCCATCTCCTCTAAAGATAGGTAGCCTTATTTCATCTATCATAGATATTCCTATTTTTCTTGATTGAGTATGTATTGAAATTTTGGTAATAGTGCTTCGAGTGCTCTGATAACTCTAGCTACTCTGGTTACTTAATGCTACTAAGACAACAGGAGGAGTAATAGTACTTATTTCGACAGTCAGTGCAATTCCTGAAGTTTCTGATTCTTCTCGGTGATATTCTTCAGTCTTCTCTTCCTCTACCCTATAAGACTCTGAATGTTTCTTGTTCAATAACTCTTCTTCTTCTCCAAGGTAGAACCCTTCGTCCTATGCCAGTGGTTCATGATTCTTCTCAAACAGGTTTACTAGAGGGACCTCTCTGAAGTTTCTCCCACTGTCCGTATGTCCCACCTTTGTGTTGTTGTCACTGTATGAATTCTTGAACATTAGATTTTCAATCTGACCACTTACTGTATCTTCAATATGTTCTTCTCATGCAATAGAATCTTGATCTTCAACTTCAAAAAGTGTAAAAATTTTCCTCTTGGTCCCTTAAAGAAATATCTCTCTGCTTGGTTATATGACTCTATTATGTCAATAACAAACTCGGTAATGTACCCTCCAATGGTGCTATCAAACCAGTGATCTACTACTCTTCACATGGAATTATCAACCCTCTTAACATTCTTGATCAACGTCGACATCCAAACCACAGGTGGTATAGATCTGATATCAAACTGGGTATTTGCTAATTTGGCTAACCACTCGTATATCTCCTTATGAATTCCTCCAAAGAAAATCTCATGTATATATGTAAAGATATACCTTCCCAACCAAGCCTCTGTACTAATATTAGGGCTTTTATTCTGAGCTTTAGAGAAGTCTCTCTCTTGTTCTTCTATCCACTTATGAATCTATGACTTCGATGGAAACCACCTTGACATCCCCTCAATAAGATCTCGGTACCGACAACATAACCATTTGTTAGCGCAGGGGCAGACCCAGGGTTCAACTCTAATAGCTCACCAACAAGCCCTAACTACTAGCCCTTTCGGTAACACCCGCGGAGCAGATGCAGTATCACTCGAAGTATCAATATGGGGTTGCAAGACACAGGTGTATACAACTAGAGGAAATGCAAAGTGGATCCAAAACAACACACATAAATATCTAGTTATTCTTTACCAACCTAAGTCTACTTCACGCAATATCTCTCAGATCTATAACAAAAATTCATCAACAACATAACAAATGACCAATAACACAACATCAATCACACCTAACAACAAGATATACGTGGTTCACCCTCTCCCTAGGGATATGTTCACAGAACTGTGTTTCTTGATATGAAAACATATAGTTATATCTTCACACTCAGCTTGCATATCTCTCTATCTTTCTCTCTACTTCTCTCGCCTCCCTGTGCACCCAGCTACAGGGTTGATCTTCATACCCAGTTGAATATCTTACAATACAAGAATCCTCTCACAACACAAAGCTTCTTTCGCACACAACAATAATCACTTAACAACAACAATACAATCCACCTCCAACGAACCCTCCCAGATCTTCTAGGCCTTTATTTATACATTACATGGCAATCGTCTAGGTGTCAAAACCTCAGATGCCAAAACCGTAAGTTTCTAAGACCCTAGGTCAACTTGACTAGAGTTTTCAGGGCTTCGCTACCCTATCTTTCCTTCTTTCCTGTGAGGTGATCCAAATCATTCGTTGATGTCTTCTTCCACTTGTTGAGTTGTCCACAATCCATATTCTTTATTGATCTATCTTCCTTAATATTCTCATTCAACGACTTGTTTTCCCTTACTTCGCTCCTTGTTTTTTGCTTCTTTGACCACTTCGACCCATTCTTAGTTAGTGTGCCTTCCACGCAGTTCGTACTTTGCCTTTCTTCCTGAATCTTCTCTTTCTTCCATAACCAAGGGCCAACAGGTACTTAATTTCTCTATAGATTATGATTCACTGGTGTGGTCCATTGAGGAGGGAATTTTGTACATTGGTACATTCTAAGTGTGTTGCGGGGTTGATGTAGAGGCAACATCTTTCTTGAGGAACTCTTATCTTGCCTCCTTGAATATTTATTTTTCTTTCCTCGCATCAAACCATTTCTATGGTTTTGTATTCTTCTTCACCCATTGGTTTTGCATTGGTTCCCGTATTATTGCGTCATCTCCTATCTTAGCTCCTCTATGCGTAACTATGTTGATATTTCTTCCATCATCCCTAGATTCTATAGATATCCATTAAACATTCTTATTGTTCTTGTTCTTGTTTTTTGAATCTTACCCAAAATTGTTGGGCATTCCTTTGTATCATGGTATGTTTCATGACAGTACATACTTATAACACACTACCGAACCTCTTCCAAATCCTCCTCTACCATGCCCTCCACCTTTGTATCCACCTTGATATGATCATGATGTCTTGTATTGAGGCACCTGATTATATCACGCGAGGTTATATTGTGGTTGTGTGTTATTATACTAGGGTTGTGCAGTGTTGTATTGCTCCTGTGTATTGTTATATGGAGGTGGTACCTGGTTGAACTATGGTGTAGTTTTCCCTGTCATCATTTCCTCCTACACTCTATACGTATCTTAATTTATCTCTCTCATCAAATCCATTGTCCTACAATCTTTTTCATCGTGACCTACTAATTTTCAAAAAGTGCAGTATGAATTTTTGGGTATTTTCTGGTACTTTTGCGTCATTAGAAAATGATATGGATCATGCCCATGTGTCTTACAGATCTCGCACCATGTTCCTCTTGTTGGAAAAGGGTTTGGTAGCCTTGTTTCCCTATACTACATGAAAGTTGGGCACTCATTCTTGTGGTATCCTTCTAACTTGCATGTGGTACACCAAACAACTTATGTTTTCTCTTTACCCTTATTCTAGTTTAGTTGAAATTGGAGGTTCTTCAAATCCTCCCTTATCTCTTCTTGTTGTAGGGATTCCTGTAGAGCCTTTTCCTGAGTTTGAAAATTTTGTTACCTCAGGGGATATTTCAGGTGTGGTAGCATTGAATTCACAAAGAGATGTCTATGTTGCATATTAGTAATGACATAATTCAATTTAACCTTTAATCATTTGAACCTCTGATCAATCTCCCAAATCGACTCACCTGGTTTCTGTCTAATTTCGACCATCTCATTCATGTACTGATCTTCTGAACTAGGATTCTTAAATTCATTTATCAGTCGCTTCCTGACATCTGCAATTGTCTATGTTGTCCCTGGTGGATTGTTTATAGATAGACTCATGTACCAATCCAGTGCATAGTCTATTAGCGTGATATCTAACTGCACAAGTTTTGTATTCTCATATGTAATATACTTTTCTTCCTAGGTCTTCTCGCATATAAATAAATTATTTTCAGGGTCCTCACATTCCACTCCCCGAAATTCTAGTAACCTAATGGTGGGATCATGTCCTGCCATCTTGAACTGTGATGAACTACTACCTCCACGCAGTGTAGATACTTGACTACTACTTCCTAAACTGGCTCCTCCTGATTTTTCTTCTTGATTGTATGCACTTCCTATTCTCTTCCTTCCACTAAAATTTGATTATCTAAATGGTGGTCTTCTTTCTGGTGTATTAGTCACACATGGGGTTATGGGTTCCACACTAACACTAACATGGATAAGATTTCTACCTTTTGTTCCTACCCTTGGACCTCTTGTCTTCCTTCCATATGTTGTGCACAGGATTTCCTCAATATTCTCCACAACCTGGAGATCCTCTACCTCTTCTTCATCACTTGAAAATCCCTCTCTATGTACTATGGATCTTTTCTTATTATTCATCTTATATTGGTAGGTTACTCCATTGCGTGTTTTTCCAGTTGTTTCCATGATCTGCTTGATCTGATCTTCTTCCATCATGATTGGGTCCATGGAATCCTCCTTCTTTCCCTTATCCATCTCTTCCTCCATTTCTCTACCTCTTGTTAGTGATTCCCCCCCTTCCTGAGTCACTGGAATACTGAACATTTTGTTTCACTTCCACTTCATACTGCATGGATTAGTGTGTGATTTCTACTCAGTCCCTTCCTTCCCTGTACAGACTATCCTTTCTATGTATGGTACCCAATTTTAATTGCACCTGGTACCTAGACCCTTCTTTTATTTCAACCTGCTCCTGTTTAATAAAACTTCCTTCCATTATCCATTTAGAGTCTTCAACTATGCAACTCCTCCTTATGTAACATAGGTGACCTCATATGGCCCAATCCAATGTGTCTTGAACTTATCTGGATTCTTCATGAACTTGTTGTCGTATACCAGGTGTAATGATTATGTATTCTAGTGGTGAAATGACTCTGTATTTTTCTATTGGCACAGGGGAAGACCCAGGGTTCAACTCTAACAACACACCAACAAGACATAACTACTAGCCCTTTTGGAAACACCTGTGGAGAAGATGAAATATCACCTGAAGTAGCAATAGGGGGTTGTAGTACACAGGTGTCTACAACCAGAGGAAATGTAGAGTGGATTTGGGTTAACAACACACAACAATCTAGATATTCTTTACCATGCTTAAGCTTACTCTACAAGTTATATCTCAGATCTATCACAACAATGAAACAACAATATAATAGAAAGTAATGAACACAACATCAACCATAGAGAACAATAATGTATATGTGGTTCACCCTCTCCCTAGGGCTACGTCCACAAAACTGTGTTTCTTAATATATTATATGAAAACATATAGTTCTATCTGTGTAGTTAGCTTGCAAATCTCTCTCTCTTTCTCTTCTTTTCTCCACTCCCTATGCACCTAGCTCCAGGGTTGATATTTGCACCCAACTGAAGATATTACAATACAAGAATATTATCACAACACAATACTCTCCTCACGCAACAACAATAATCACTCAACATCAACAACACAATCCACTTTGAACAAACCAATTATTGAGAAACTCTCTCGACTCTCCTACACCTTTATTTATACACTACATGACCAATGTCTAGGTGTCAAAACCCTAGATCCCAAAACCATAGGTGTCTAAAACCCTAGGTCAATTTGACTCGCGTTTTCAAGGCTTCACCAGCCTGTCTTTCCTTCTTTTCCATGAGGTGCTCAAAAGCACTCGTTGATGGATTTTTTCACTTGTTGAGTTGTCCACGATCCATCTTCTTTGTTGATCTGTCTTCCTTGATATTCTCTTCCAATGGATATATTTCCCCTTCTTCGCTCCTTATTTTATGCTTCTTAGACCACTTCGACCCATTCTTTATTAGTGTTCCTTCCACGTAGTTCACACTTCTCTCTTCTTCCTTATTCTTCTCTTCCTTCCATAACCAAGGGCCAATAGGCCCCCGTTAATAACCTGTGACTCATCCTGAGTCACTGCAAGACTGAACCTTATGTTTCACTTCGACTTCATAATACACGAAGCAGCCTATGATTTCTTCTCTGTCCCTCCCTTCCTTTTGCACATTGTCCTTTCTATGTCTGGTACCCAGTTTCAAATGCACCTAGTACCTAGACCCTTTTTCTTTTCTTTTAGTGAGAGTTGCGAGGAAACGGGTTGTCATAACTCAATTTCAACCTTCTCTCATTTACTAAACCTTCGTTCCATTCTCCATTCAGAGTCTTCAACTGCACAGCTCATCTCCTCCTTCTGTAACATAGGCGACCTCATATGGCCCAAGACAATGTGTCTTGAACTTCCCTGAATGCTTCATGAACTTGTTGTCGTATACCAGCACCAAATATCCTTGTTTGAATTATTTCCTCTTGATATGCATTTCATGGTAGGCCTTCACTCATTCCTTCTATACCTGCTAATGAACTCCTGCAATAAACCTGTCCTCCTCTAGTTCTACTAATTGCGCGAGCCTCTCTTGAACAACACCAGTTTCATCCATATCTATAAATGTCGCAATTCTTAAGCTAGGAACTAAATATTCCATATGTACCACTACTTCTAGGCCATAAACTAACTTAAAAGGAGTTTGGATTGTCATCTTCTTGCAAGTAGTTCGATATGCCCATAGTACTGTTGGCACTCTCAAATCACAATCATCTCTATTCACATTGCAAATCTTTGTCAGCGTTGTCTCCAAGATCTTATTGAAAGTTTCGAATGTACCATTCGCTTTTGGGTGGTATGGCATGCTCTTCTTATGGTGGACTTCAAATTCTTGAGTTAAGGACTCAATAGTCTTATTAATAAAATGAGTACCTTGATTTCTCATAAGAATCTTGGGGCATACAAATATGGTTATGATATCATCAAATATGAACTGCACAGCTATAGTTGCACTATAGTCTTTAACTACTCTTGCTTCTGCCCATCTGGTCAAATACTCTATCGCAATGATGATGTATCGAGCTCCTATGCACTTTCCTGGTGAGTTGATATGTCCCACAAAGTTAATGGCCCATTTCTCAAATGCTTGTAAATTTATTTGAGGTGCTAAAGGCATCTCATTTCTTCTAGATGGTTTCCCAACTCTTTGGCATACATCGCAAGCTCTGTAGTATTCCTTAGTATCTTTGTGTAAAGTAGGCCACTAGAGGCTAGCTCTAAGAACCTTATGCACTATTGCTTTCCCTGCATAATGTCCTCCTGTGATGCCTCCATGTGGTTCTTCCAAAATCAGTGGTCTTTATTCCTCCATAACACATCTCCTTAGGATCTCATCAAGTCCCATCTTATATAGTTGTCCGGCTATAAGTTAAAAATTTGCAGCACAAACTACCATTTGTTTCTGATGAATAATTGTATACTTGCAGGGTGCCATTTCTGTAGACAGGAACTAGACTATCTCGGGGAAGTGATCATCAACCTTTTTGATGGCCAGCAACTGTGCATCTAGTAGTGTATCCTCTAAACTGACACGTTCCTCTCCATGTTCTAACCTAGACAAGTGGCCGGGTCCCTTGTTCATTCTACCTGGTTTCACCACAATCTCAAAGTCATATTCCTAGAATAACGGTAGCCATTTGCATATTCTTTCCCCCAACACTGGCTTGTTGACTAAGTATTTCAGCACAAAGTGATCGATGAACATCTTAAAATTCCCTCCCAATAAGTAGTGTCAAAACTTTTGCAGTGCATACACCATAGCTAAACCTTCTCTTTCAGTGGTAGTGTAGTTTATCTTGGCTGTACATAGCTTCCTGCTAGAAAAGGCTAGCGGGTGGCCAATATCTCCTACTCCTAGTTGTGCTAACACTGCTACTAATGCAATAGACAAAGCATCGACATGGACGTGGAATTCCTTACCCCAATTTGGGAAAACCATAATAAGAGAAACAACCATTTTTTGTTTTAGTGTGTCGAAGCTCTGCTGACTTTCCTCTAATCATTGAAACTAACGATATTTCTTTAAAATATTTTATATGAGTGTTGTTATCTGTGCATAGCCCTTGATGAACTTTTTGTAGTATCCAATATGTACCAACACATCTTTTGGCCCTTGACCAAGTTTTAGGAGATCTTTGGTCAATTTGACCTATTTTGGGACTTCGACAGCCTATTGAAGATGGACCACAAGACGAAGCAGAACTAGTCAGACCATGTAATAGGAATGGTATGTCGGCCCATGGGTTTACCCATGTTTAGCCTATTTTGAATGTATAAATAG
This sequence comes from Picea mariana, assembly GCA_032191745.1. Lineage (NCBI taxonomy): Eukaryota > Viridiplantae > Streptophyta > Pinopsida > Pinales > Pinaceae > Picea > Picea mariana. The sequence continues at coordinate 31,560 of JASDQU010308543.1, forward strand.
AAGGCTAGGCAATGTAAGAAGTAGCTGAATAGTGTGCAAGAGTTGTGCAAGTTGGATAAGTGCTAAGAGTGGGATCTGTGTGATCAAGAAGTGTAAGGCTTTATGCATACTGTGTGAGACTTGCAGAGACAAGTACAAGTCATTGTATGAGACTGTGGAGGGATTTGTGTTGTAACGCAAGGAAGAAGGATCTAGCAAGTTGTGCAGATCTTTTGTCTTATGCGGAGTAAGGCTTTGAGGCTATGTGCTTGTAACCAACTGACTGAGGACAATAAAGAATAAGAGTTGGTGGACATATCCCCAGGGGGGGATGAACCACGTAAACACTGTGTTATTATTCTTTGTGTGATGTTCTAATGTGTTTGTGTGCTATGTGCTAAGTGCTTTGATATAGATAGATAGATCTATTTATGCTTTGTGCTTATGATGAATCTAGATGCTAGATATGACATCTGTGAACTTTCTTAGTGCTTGACTATGTTAGGTCTGATCTAATTCCTTTGCTAAGTTCTTATATACATTAGCTCAGGGTGAATGATGTGATGCTTTGTTTTCTTTGTGGAGTAGATATTGGTTAGATAATGATGAACTAACGATGCTAAGTGCTCTATTAAGTCTTATAATCACAGATCGGTGCCCCAGCTAAGGTTGCAGACACCTGAGTCCTACAACCACCCCTGCCTCTACCTTGGGTGAGACTTCATCTACTTCGCAGGTGTTGCCAAAAGGGACGGTAGTTAGGGTTTTTTTGGTGCGTTTTTGTAGCGTTGAACCCTGGGTCTACCCCTTTTACAACAAATGGTTCTCTTGCCAGGACCTGAAACTATGATTTCTGGTAACTGAGGAAGAAGAAGATTTGTGGAAAGATCTGATTTGAAATTGTAAAATCTCCGTGTGTAGATCTGTTTCCCTAGTGCATAGTATTCTACTTGATTTATAAATATTTGTGCTAAATAAAGAAGTCTAATCTAAAAGAAAAGAGGTAAGATCTGAAATCTCTGTTCTCTGATAAAAGTAAGAATATTGAAAAAGTTCTAGATCTGAAAGCTTTGTGCTCTGTAGAAGTAATATTAGTGGAGATTTTTGTTTCAAAAGTATGGATCTAGGTATGTTTGATAAATTTTGTCCTAGCTTGAAAAGTAGGGCACAACTAGGTGAAATAAGGTTTGATATGAGTAGATCTGACAAAAATAGTGAAAGATATGTTATTCCTATGCATAGAAAGAATGTTTGGACTAACAAATGGATGCAGGACCCTAGAAATAAGTTTTTGTAGGTTAGCTACCATGATCCTAGTGCGCAGTACAAGAAAGGTTGGGGATCATTTAAAATAAAGAGAGGATTAACCCTCTATTACAGTTAAAGAAGATTGGGGCATATTGCTAAGGAATGCCTTGGGAGAAGACCTAGTTTTCTTTGTTGTAAAGCTATGGACCATGAAGTATTGGATTGTTCTAGAATGATTGCTAAGCTTGAAAGAATGAACATGAAACAAGAAAAACCTAAGGCAGATCCAAAAACTAATATTATGACAGAATATTAGAAAGAATCAGAGACTATATTATTGCAAATAAAAAAAACCTTGAATGACCATCGACATGTCAACTTATCAGAGATCTTCATAGAAAAAGAATGCCTTGAAACAAGAATAGGAGACTTCAACATTAACTGTGTTCTAGATGAGGAAACACAATTGAATATCATGACAGAGAGAACATGGGAAGCTATAGGGAAGCCTTCTATGATTCCTTCACTAGGAGGAATAGGACTATTCAAAGTAAAGTTGATAAATCTATGTGGAAAGCTCACCCGGATACCTATGAATGCCAATGGAACTTCGAGAGAGGAATATTTTGAGATTATTAAATTTATCGAGAAAAGTGCCCCATTTACCATGCTACTAGGAAAACATTGGATTGAAAGAGATCAAGCCAGAAGGAAAGAAGAAGAAGAAGTTTTAGAACAACAGAAACAAGAATTAAAAGAATTCATGACTAGAAGGATCGCACACTTGATTGAAGAATAGAAGAACAGATCAAAGCCACTTAACACTAGAAACTTGGATGTCAAAGTTGCAAGAACACTAGAAGAACCACTGAAGATTGAAGTACCTATTCTAGATGAAGAAGAAGGGTTACCCTTGAATCTTAGGAAAGAATCTCAACAACACGAAGTAACTATGCCAAAAGAAGCTAAGAATTAGAATGGGAAAAGGCACACCAAGATGAAACTCACTGGAAATAAGGCTAGAAAGATAAGTAAGAATCGAGATCAGATCAACAAGTTGCCAAAGGTTCCAGACAAAAACTTGCAGAAGAAATATTTGCAAAATTGGAGCTTTGTCGGGATATCAGAACAGTGACACATGGAACTTCGCCATGGCAAAGCAATATAGCCATTGGGGACATTATAACCATTAGATCAATGCTCCAAATGGATATAAATCCATTTATAGACATCCATCTCGCCATCCAACTATTGGGACCATGCCATAATAGGTAGAACAGATTTAATGAAGGCTTCATACCCATTGCAAGCGACCCATTGTCGAGTTACCTATTTATCCTGTCGTGCCATGCATCGAGAACACTTTTACCAACTGAGAATTTGAGCCTGTAGACTAAGTTTCTTTTATATAGTGATCATCACTCTCTTGCTGTCTATCCTATAACAGTGTCTAATTTACCACCCAAACCCGCGATTGTTAACCCCGAGTGTGTATGTCAAACGAATTGGGCATTGTAGAGAAAGTTGTTGAAGAAGTTTTGATCGACCTCATGACTGAACAAGACATGTCGATGTCTATAGGTGTACAAGCATTTTCGATGAGAGGACTACCAGTCGCTCCATCTACTACTCACAAAGCCGGACCATCTCGACCATCCGATGAAAAGAGAAAAAAACATAGGGATGATCTAGCAAATGATAAATTGATCCCGACCATCTTACCCACCTATCTACCACCTTTGAGTGGTGCAATAAATCGAGAAAACATATCTAGATATTTTGAGTAAACCTTGGTCACTGCATACCTCCCGAAGGGGATACACATAGTTCGAGTAGACCAAGATAATATTGCAGCGTTGAAGTTTAGCAACTTCAACCTCGGAGATCACAAAGTTTACAACATGCTCACCCCACATAAGTACCTGAATCAGACTAAGGGGAAGAATATGAATATAATCCCCCAGTCATGGACCCATAACCTTGCGTAGCCCACCCTACTCAATGTCATGAAGATTCCTCACTTCAGACGACACCAGAAGGTGAATGCATGTGTCAAACTACTATTGTCTTGTTACCATGGAGGTTATTTGTGGCTAAACCATCGTATAACAGTTGATCTGATGTTGATCAATCATATCACGAGGTTAAGTATGAAAGGACCTGATCCACAAGAGTTTTACTCTGAAAATCCATGAATCATGCTCTAGCACAGCGGATCAAGGACACTTATGGTGATGTCAAGAAGGGCAGGCGAGGTTTAAAAGTATCTTATATTCAGAGTGGCACAGTGCACCTCATCTGTCAATTGATTGTAGGGAAGTTACTACAAAAAAACCGATATACCCAAGTCACAATTTTGTAGTCAACCTCGCAAGGAAGTGCGTAGAAGGACTTCAGATAAATGAGGCGAAGTACCTGGTGAACCAATTAGAACTCGACTACAGAGAAGCCCATGATCAAGGGTATGAATTTCATTTCAACTGGCTATTGATCCTGATAGATTTTATTTTCTGGGAGATGTTGGAAGGTGCGACCCTCCCAGACATCAAGCCTTTCGAACAATTGGCCCCAAAGTTCAGTACACTGTGGTACTCAACCGATATGAATAAACAGTGGCAATCCAATGTTGTTTTTCATACTTACTACAACCATCTGAAGACAGTGATCTAGTCTGATCCACACATCACTCTGAACACTCTACACTTGTTCAGGCCCTTGATAAAGTTTAGCATAGACCAACATTTTATTTACATCACAGCACACGCTGACGAACACAAGCAATAGATCACTATAAGTTAATGAAGGAGGACTTGGAGGAGATCACCAAGGATTGGTCAGTGGACCTCCTCATTCCAATAGACCCTGCAGAGATATCCAACATTGACAGCCCAGAAACTGCGCAGGATACACATGGACCTAGCAGGACAAAGAAAACTAAAGAGGTTCAAAATTTAGATAGTGCATCTGTGAAGACTGCTTCCATATCACCAGAGCAAGGAGGTGATGGTGAAGAGTTGAATGACAAAGAGGTCGAACAACAACAAGGTGATGAGGCTAATCCCCTGAAGAAGAGGAAAGGTTCACCTCTGAAACCTTCCTCCCAGAAGAAATCAAAGGTCACCATGACTAAGATGTAGACCGTCCTCACCTCTGATGACTTTGGCTTCCTCATAGTAGCCCTGAATGATGCTTCATTGGAAATAGCAGAAAAACAAGAAGCAAAGAAAGAGGATATGTATGATCGAATCGAGACTGAACTCTGAGGGGTATATCAAGCCCTACAGTCCAGACGCACAGTGTCGACTGCACCAAGGTTACCATAAATGGGGGATGAGCCAGCTCAACTCCACCGCTTAGCTGATACAGTCGAATCTTGTCTTCGACAAGCGTAAGAAGAAATAGTGCAAGCCATCTAGTATTTGACACAAGTACAGGGATTCCTTTTAGAGAAATGTAGTGCTTTAGAACAGGAAAATCTTGCTCTCCAAGTGAATTTTGATGAAGAAAAAGCCCAGCTACAACAAGAAAAGGATCAGTTGCTCGCGGAGCAAATTGAAGTAAAGGAAATGGTCAACAGGGCACTTTGCTATGTGATAGTCATAGAAGTAAATTACAAAGAGAAAGTTCCACAACATGTAGTGCAACTTGAAGAAGATATCCAACAACTACAACAATGCATAGTATACTTGGAGCTACACGCAGTACCCAAGACCCCTCAAGATGTAAGATAACAAAGGGAAGCAACTGCCAGGAGTGCAGTTGAATGACTCAAGGCTCTTACCATGGAATGTAAGCAGCTCACTGATCATAGTGCCTTGACATATGAGAAACTCGCCGAGAGCCCATAATTAAGAGCACTGGAGTCACAGCTCCAAGAGGTGAAGTATCAAGCCGAAAAGATATAGGCGCAGCTGAAGTCCCTGTCAGCTTTGAAAAGAATGAAGCACTCCCAAGAGAAACACACCACCCAACAGCAAATCCATACTATCCAGAGCAGAGTTATGGAGATAACTCAAAAACTCCAACTTGTGCAAGATAAGGCCTATCAGTTGTTTACAGAGGTAGAAGGCCAAGGAGTTGAGCTAGAGAAGGTTGTCACTACAACAGAACAACGTCTAGAGGGACCTTTGAATGCAGTCATCCATGATTTTGCTAGAAAGGAGGTTGTAGCAAAATAGTAGGTTGAAGCAGCTTGAGCCAAGCTCAAGGCATTTGAAGCAGAACTAGTCAGACCAGAGTGACTTGAGATGAGTCCCAGGTGAGTGTTGGGGGCTTGTTGGCCCTTGACAAAGTTTTTGGAGATCCTTGGTAAAGTTGACCTATTTTGGGACTTCGACAACCTGTCGAAGATGGAGTGCAAGAGGAATCAGAGATCGCGGGATCTCAACCCCTTTTTAGGTCTTTTTTGGGATTTGGGAATATTTAATAGGAATGGGATGTCATCCCATTGGTTTACACATGTTTAGGCATATTTTGTATGTATAAATAGAAGTCTAGGCAATGTAGGAAGTAGTTGAATAGTTCGCAAGTGTTGTGCAAGTTGGCTAAGTGCTAAGAGTGGGATCTATGTGATCAAGAAGTGTAAGGCTTTCTGCATACTATGTGAGACTTGCAGAGCCAAATGCAAGTCATTGTAAGAGACTATGGAAGGATTTGTGCTATAACACAAGGAAGAAGGATCTAGCAAGCTGCATAGATCTTTTGTCCTATGCGGAGTAAGGTTTTGAGGCTCTGTGCTTGTAACTGATTAACTTAAGACAATAAAGAAGAAGAGTTGGTGGACATAGCCCTAGGGCAGGGGTGAACCATGTAAACACTTTGTTATTCTGATCTGTGCAATGTTCTGATGTGTTTATGTGTTATGTGCTAAGTGCATTGATATAGATAGATAGATCTATTTATGCTTTGTTCTTATGATGAATCTAGATGCTAGATCTGACATTTGTGAACTTTCTTAGTGCTTCAATTTGCTAGGTATGATCTAATTCCTTTGCTAAGTGATTATATACATTAGATCAGGGTGAATGTTGTGATGTCTTGTTTTCTCTGCAGAGTATATATTGATTAGATAATAATGAAATAATGGTGCTAAGTTCTTTATTAAGTGTTATAATCATAGATCTGTGTCCCATCTAAGGTTGTAAACACCTGAGCCTTACAACCACCCCTACCTCTACCTTAGGTGAGACTTCATCTGCTTCGCAGGTGTTGCCGAAAGGGCTGGTAGTTAGGGTTTTGTTGGTGCGTTGTTGTGGCATTGAACCCTGGGTATACCCCTGTGCTAATAGTAGCGTGCAATTTTCTAACCGAAGTAGGGGGAGGTAGATCAACAATGATGGAAATCTTAGAAGGATCTACCAATGACCCTTTCTTACATACAATGTATCCAAACAATACTCCAAAATGTGACAGGAAGATGCACTTCTTCAGGTTTAGGGAAATCTGGCATTGCCTGCACTTTTCCAACATTAGTCTCAAGCATTCAATATGATCTTTCAATAAGCTAAAAATAGTCCAATCATCAAAATATGCTTCCAAATTTTTTTATAAAATCTCCTTGAATGCTTCAACCACCACCTTGGAAAATATGTTTGGTGCATTATTCAATCCGAAAGCCATCACAATGTACTGGAAATAAACCCATTTTGTTGCAAATGTGGTCTTATGGTGATCTTCCTTAGTAATCCTGATCTAGTGATAACCTGAAAATCCATCTATGAAGGAGTAAACTTCTTGTCCTCCTACATTATCTAACAGTTCATCGATAAAGGGTCTAGGGAATGGATCATGTAAGCATGCATCATTCAGTTTCCTTAAATCAACACAGATTTTGATCTCTCTTGTCTTATTATCTTGGACCACCATAGGGCTAATCCATTATGATTCTTCAATAGGTTCTATGATTCCTGCTTCCAACATTCTATCTATTTCGACCCTAAATTTCTTCTTATACTTGGGATTGAGTCTATAGGGTCTCTGCTTGACTGGCCTTGCATCTAGTTTCAAAGGAATCTTCATTTCTCCCATGGGCCCTTTAATGTCATTCATGTCTATCAACTTGGTTGGAAACAAGTCTTGATATTCATGCAGTAATTCTATAATCTTATCAATAGTAGCATTATCCCAATAATCTCCAACGTTGTCCAACTTAGGTTCTTGCTCTGTGCCAATATTAACTTTCTTGATTTTTATTGTCTACCCAATAAAAGGTAGTTCAATCCCTGGTCCTTCTATGTCTCTCTTTACTTTAATTTCTATGATGTTCACATTCCTAGGATCATCATCTTCATCAATATTGATATTGTAACAACCTTGTAATTTCTGAAGAGGGGCAGTCCACTCATCTTCTTCTTGCTCCAAAGGGAGGGTAGGTGCCTCCTCAAATACTTTATGTCTTACAATTTTTAAAGCCTCATCAACTGTGGGGTACTAACTTTCAAATAAAAATGTAGTTATGAAATTCTAGGTCATACCGTACCAATTTGAAGTGGTGAGGTGAAGTTCTGCTTGAAGATACCAGTTGATGGGCGTAGTATCCAAAGTGTTAATGAACTGATGCACCCAATTTTATTTAGGAATGTTTCTCGAGGCCTCCCCACAACTCTGCACATGGTCCTTCAGACAGCTCTGACCTGTGTATCAAACATCACACCCTTCAACTTGTTCTGAAAAGTGCACTGTCATCAAAGTGCCACATTGGACCCACTCTGTGATGTTATTTTTGTGTGTTCCCCACCATCTTGCTGGCGTTTATTTCAAGGCTTCATCCAGTGCCAACAATCTCTGTTTTACTATTACAATTTCTTCAAACTCCTATAAGAATGTTTCTAAATGATTTAAACCATCAAATGTGGGCAGATTACTTACTTCTATGCCAATCCAATGAACTTCCCTGGTCAATTTGGAACACCTCCGTGCATAAACTTCATACATTTTGTTCTGCCAATTCTCCAATGCTTGTTTTGAGTTTGATGAGCATGTTCTTTCACTTTGCCAACTCAAATTCCCGCTTATTGTAGGATTAATGTAATCCTTCTATCTGGTTGTCAATTTGTATATATTCTCTAGTTCATAAGAGCAGTCTTCTTCTCTGATGGGTTCTATGTATCTGTGACCTTCATCAGGATCAAGAGGTGCAATGACCCTAAGGACATCACCTTCAAATGTCATTCTTCTTTCCTTTAAGTCAACAATAGTCAATTTTTTGAAAGCCTAATCAATTCCTAACATTGCAGGATAAGGACAACTATCATCAACTATATCAATCACCTTGAAATCTGAAAACATCCTTACCTCGTCGATGTCCACAGGGACATGCTTCAGTCTTCCAAAGGGCTTACTGCCTGCTGATTAGCCATCCTGAGCCTGATAGGGGAGTAAATCAACTTAGGTTTTCCCATCAGTTCCCAGGTCTTCTTTGTCATAACATTGACTTCTAACCCCAAGTCGAGGACAACATAATCTATGCCGTAGTCTCCAATATGAACATTGAGGTGTAGTTTCTTGTTTCTTCTCCTCTTCCTAGATACTTGGCTCATAGCCCTACGCAACATAGGGTCTATTCTCCCTATATCATACTATTTGATCAAGTGTTCTAGTTCTTGTATGGCTCTTTCATCCTTAATTAAATCAATAAATGTATACAAGAACCCTACAAGCTTGCTTACCTCTTTTCCTTCTCCAGGTGATGCAGACGGATTGAATGCCAGAGGAATCCCACATTATTTTACTTCTGGTTGTGTCTTCGATGAAGAATATTGTTCTTATCCAAATTCTCTTCTTACCTCTTCAAGTGTTTTCTTCTCCTTCCTTCAATCAATCAACTGTGTTTTCTCTACAGCTTTTCTGACCCTATATTCCTCTATAGTCTTTTTTGGAGTCACCTTGTCTTTTCCTGTAACATCACCTCCTCTCGGGATAAAAATGAATCTAGGATCCTTTCCGCGAGGTTCAACTGATATCAATTAGACTTTCTAGTTTCCTCCTCGTCTCTCATGAAGTTTCACTAACAATGTTGGACAATCCTCAATAACATGTTCAAATGAGTTCCAATATCTGCAAGTGGTACAAGGGTTCTGATAGTCCCTTGCCAAATGATTGGGCTGGGCACAGTTACAAAAAATGATCTGAACTCGATGTCAACCCATGCCTCGTTATCATTCTCTTCCTCTAAATCCACCATGAGGGTTGAAGTTTCCTCTTCCTGGGGAATTAAACTATGTACTATTTCCCTCCTGCTGTAATTCTCCTTGAATCCTATATGTATCTCTTGACCTTTCATGCAAGAGGTCATAAGCCCTACAATCCTTCTCATCATGCTCCACAGATTTACAAAATGTGAAGTAAAGGTTGGTGGGTGTCTGGACATATTTTTTCATGTAACAACATTCACCAGGGTGATGTCTAGTTCCACATACCTCGCACCAGGGTAGGGAAACCCGCTTCAAAGAGCTCGGAGCTAAAGAGGCCAAGTATTCATTAAATAGGGGATAGTGATCCTTGTTATGGACCTCTGATTTGCATCTGATACATCATATGTCTTCTATTTTATCTTTTCCCTTTTCTTTCTTCATATCTTCGACCTGCGAAGATAAGCTATTTATCTGACTCATACCTGAGATGGATTCTGCCATGGGGGTTGATTCTAGTTTCATGGCGATCTCCAATGCTTCATCCTGCAAAGAAATGTTTTGTTGCATCAGAGGAACTCTAATGCATGGTAAGAGGGAAGTAATGAACCATTCCTTATTATTCTCATAGGGGATCTGAAAACTCAATCAACCTTTCAAGGTCTTAAACCTCTGATCAAATTCCCACACAGGTTCAGCTACTCTCTGCTTGATTTATTTTAGCTCTGTAATACACTATGAATCTGACTTGGGTTTCTTGAATTCTGCACTCAATGCAGTCTTGATATTGTTTAGTGGTTTAGGCTATACATTTATTTTAACAAACTTCATGTACCAGATCAATATGTGGTCTCTCAAGGTAGTACTAAACTGAGCTCTCTTAATACCTTCATCATTGACTTGCTTAATACTCTATACAACTTTGCATAAGAACCAATATTGATCAGGATCTTCAGATCCATCTCCTCTAAAAATAGGTAGCCTCATTTCATCTGCCATAGATATTCCTAGGTTTCTTGACTAAGCATGTACTAAACTGTTGGTAACAATTCTCTGAGTGCTCTGATAAATCTGACTACTCTAGTTACTTAATGCTTCTAAAACAACAAGGGAAGTAGTAGTACTTAATCAACAGTAGGAACAGTCCCTGAAGTTCTTGATCCTTCTTGATGAGGTTCGTTAGTCTTCCTCTCCTCTGTTCTAGTGGAGTCTGAATGTTCCTTGTTCAACAATTTTTCTTCTTCTCCACTGTAGAACCCTTCGTCTTATGCCAGTGACTCATGATTCTACTCAAACAGGTTCACCAAAGGGACCTCTCTGAATGATCTCCCATTGCACATATCTCCAACCTCTATGTCGTTGTCCCTGTCTGCATTTTTGAACATTATATTTTCAATCCAACCGATTACTGTATCTTCAATATGTTCTTCTCATGCAATAGCATCTTGATCTTCAACTTCAAAAAGTGTAAAAATTTTCCTCTAGGTCCCTTAAAGAAATTCCTCTCTACTTGGCTATATGAGTCTACTTTGTCAATATCAAAATCAGTAATGTACCCTCCAATAGTGCTATCAAACTAGTGATCTACTGCTCTTGATATGGTGTTATCAACTCTCTTGACCTTCTTGATCAGTGCTGACGTCCAAACCACTGGTGGTCTAGGTCTGATTTTGAAATGGGTATTTTCTAATATGGCTAACCATTCATATAACTCTTTATGAATTCCTCCAAAGAAAATCTTGTGTATATCAGTAAATATATACCTTCCTCACCAATCCTTTGTACTAAGGCTAGGGTTCTTGTTTTGGGCTTCAACGAAGTTATTCTCTTGTTCTTATATCCACTTCTGAATTTATGTTTTCGATGGAAACCACTTAACATTCCATCAAGAAGATATCAGTCCCGACAACAGAACCATTTGTTGGCATAGGATCAGACCCAGGGTTCAAATATAATAGCACACCAACAAACCCTAACTATTGGCCCTTTCAGAAACACTTGTGGAGAAGATGCCGTCTCACCCGAAGTAGCAATAGGTGGTTGCATGACACATGTGTCTACAACCAGAGGAAATACAAGTGGATCTGTGGCAACAACACACAACAATCTAGATATTCTTTACCATGCTTAAGCTTACTTTGAAAGTTATATCTCATATCTAGCACAACAACGCAACAACAATATAACAGAAAGTAAAGAACACATCATCAACCACAGAGAACAACAAGATATATGTGGTTCACCCTCTCCTTAGGGATACATCCACAAAAATGTGTTTCTTGATATATTATATGAAAACATACAGTTCTATCTGCACACTTAGCTTTTAGATATCTCTTTCTTTCTCTTCTTTTCTCCCCTCCCTGCGCACCCAGCTGCAGGGTTGATCTTCACACCCAACTAAAGATATTATAATAAAATAATATTCTCACAACAAAATACTCTCCTCACGCAACAAAAACAATCACTCAACATTAGCTACACAGTCCACTTCGAAGGAACCAATTATTGAGCAACCCTCTAGAATCTCATAGACCTTTATTTATACATTACATGACCAATGTCAAGGTGTCAAAACCCTAGATCCCAAAACCCTAGGTCCATTTGATCCGCATTTTTAGGGCTTCACCAACCTATCTTTCCTTATTTTCCACGAGGTGCTCCAATTCACTCATTGATGGATTTTTCTACTTATTGCATTGTCCACGATCCATCTTATTTGTTGATCTATCTCCCTTGATCTTCTCTTCCAATGGATAGCTTTCCCTTGCTTCGCTCCTTTGTTTCTTCTTCTTAAACCACTTTGACCCATTCTTAGTTAATGTTCCTTCTGGGCAGTTCGCACTTCTCTCTTCTTTATTAATCTTTGCTTCCTTCCATAATCAAGGGCCTATGGGCCCCCAACACTCACCTGTGACTCATCCCAATTCACTGCAATACTGAACCTTCTGTTTCACTTTGACTTTATACTGCGTGGAGAAACATGTGATTTCTGCTCGGTCCCTCCCTTCCCTTTGCAAACTGTCTTTTCTGTGTCCGGTACCCAGTTTCAACTTCACCTGGTACCTAGACCCTTATTATTTTATTTTATTAAGAGCTGCCAGGCAACGGGTTGTCATAATACAATTTCAACCTGCTCTTGTTTACTAAACCTTCCTTCCATTCTCCATTTAGATTCTTCAACTATGCATCTCCTCCTTCTGTAACATAGGTGACCTAATATGGCCCAAGCCAATGTGTCTTGAACTTCCCTGCATGCTTCATGAACTTGCTGCCATATACCAGGTGCAATGACTCTGTATTCTAATGGTGCAATGACTCTGTATTCTGTTGTTTTCACAAGGGCAGACCCAAGGTTCAACTCTAATAGTGCACCAACAAGCCCTAACTATTGTCCCTTTCGATAACCCCCGTGTAGCAGATGTTGTCTCACCCAAAGTAGAAATAGGGGGTTGAAGGACACAAGTGTCTACAACCAGAGGAAATGCAGAGTGGATCCAGGGCAACAACACACAACAATATAGATATTCTTTACCACGGTTAAGCTTACTTTGCAAGTTATATCTCAAATATAGCACAACAATTAAACAAAAGTATAACATAAAGTAAACAACACATCATCAACCATAAAGAACAACAAGATATACATGGTTCACCCTCTCCCTAGGGCTACGTCCACAGAAGTGCGTTTCATGATATATTATATGAAAACATACAGTTCTATTTTCACACTTAGCTTGTAGATCTCTCTCTCTCTTTCTCTTATTTTCTCCCCTCCCTATGCACCTAGATGCAGGGTTGATCTTCGCACCCAGCTGAAGATCTTACAATAAAATCATATTTTCACAACACAATACTCTCATCACGCAACAACAATAATCACACAACATAAAAAACATGATTCACTTCGAACGAACCAACCATTGATCAGACCTCTTAACTCTCCTAGACTTTTATTTACGCATTACATGACCAATGTCTAGGTTTTAGAACCCTAGATCCCAAATCCCTAGGCTTCTAAAACCCTAAGTCAATTTGACCCGCGTTTTCAAGGCTTGGCCAGCTTGTCTTTCGTTCTTTTCCATGAGGTTATCCAAAGCACTCATTGATGGATTTTTCCACTTTTTGAGTTGTCCACGATACATCTTCTTTGTTGATATATCTTCCTTGATATTCTCTTCCAATGGACAGATTTCCCTTTCTTCGCTCCTTCTTTTTGGCTTCTTAGACCACCTCGACCCATTCTTACTTAATGTGCCTTCCACGTAGTTTGCACTTCGCTCTTCTTCCTTAATGTTCGCTTCCTTCCATATCCAAGGGCCAACATCTCATGATTCAAATTTAATATTCCTTGTCTTCATATTGATTACATCGTGGTTATCAAATTCCCAATCCATCCCAAGAAATGTTGGATAAGGTGTTGTGCCATCCACTATTTCTATCACTTCAAAGTCTGCCTTAGTGTGCACTCCATCCAGATCTACTTTCATACATTTTATCCTTCCAATTGGTAGAACAATATGTTGGTTTTCTAAATTCAGTTGAATAGGTGAGTATCCTAAGGTGGGCTCTCCCATACATTTCCATGTCTTCTTGGGTAACACGTTTACCTCAGAGCCTAAATCTAGTATGATACCCCCCATATTGAAATCGCCAATGTTGTCATTTAGTATGAATTCTCTACTTGTCCTCCTTATCATATAGAGGTGATTGAATGTTTTTTGTTCTAACTTCCTCTCTTCCTCTATGTTACATCTTTCTAACATATTTTTCAAAACGTTGACATATCATGGATCATTCAGTAGTTTAACACTGGATTGTAGAAAGTTCTTTATGGTACTTACTTTATCTATAGATTGTGATTCCCTGGTGTGGTCCATTAAGGAGAAAATTTTGTACATTGGTACATTCTAAGTGTGTTGCACAGTTTATGTAGAGGAAACATCTTGCTTGATGAACTCCTATATTGCCTCCTTGAATATTTATTTTTATTTCCCCACATCAAACTGTTTCTATGGTTCTGTATTATTCTTCACCCATTGGTGTTGCCTTGGTTCTTGTATTATTGTATCATCTCCTGTCTTATCTCCTCCGCATGTAACTATGTTGATATTTCTTCCATCATCCCTAGATTATGCAGATATCCATTGAACATTATGATTGTTCTGGTTCTTTTTTCCTTGAATCTTCCCCAAAAGTGTTGGGAATTCCTTTGTATCATGGTATGTTGCGCGGTAGTACATACATGTCGCAGGTGGAAGTGGACATCCCCTTGAATAATTTCATGTCTTTTGGAAGTTATAACACACTATTCGACCTCTTCCTCTTCCAAATCCTCCTCTACCATGTCCTCCACCTTTGTATCCACCTCGATATGATCATGGTGTCTTGTATTGAGGCACCTGATTATATTGTGTGAGGTTATATTGTGGTTGCACATTGTTATACTGAGGTTGCATAGTGTTGCATTGCTCCTATGTATTGTTATATGGAGGTGGTACCTGGTTGAAATATGGTGTAGTTTTCCCTGACATCATTTCCTCCTGCACCCTATAGGTATCTGAATTTATTTGCCTCATCAAGTCCATTGTCCTACAATCTTTTTCATCATGACCTACTAATTTGTAAAAAGTGCAGTATGAATTATTGGGCATTTTCTGGTACTTTTTAATCATTGGAAAATGATATGGATCATGCCCATGTGTTTTACATATATCGCACCATGTTCCTCTCATTGGCAAAGGGTTTGGTAGCCCTGTTTCCCTGTACTACATGAAAGTTTGGAACTCATTCTTGTGGTATCCTTATAACCTGCATGTGGTACACCAAACAAATTCTCTTTTCTCTTTTCCCTTATTCTACCATAGTTGAAATTGGAGGTTCTTCAAATCTTCCTTTATCTCTTCTATTGTTGGATTTGTCTTCTGATACGGGTTCTCTTCTAGTTGTAGAGATTCCTGTAGATCCTTTTCTTGAGTTTGAAATTTTTGCTGCCTTAGAGGGTATTTTAGGTGTGGTAGTAGTGAATTCACAAAGATATGTCTATGTTGCATATCAGTCATGACATACTTCAATTTACCCTTCAATCGTTTGAACCTATGATCAATCTCCCAAACAGACTCACCTGGTCTCTATCTGATTTTGATCATCTCATTCAGGTACTGATATTCTGAACTAGGCTTCTGAAATTCTTTTATCAGTAGCTTCTTGACATCTACAATAGTCTGTGTTGTCCCTGGTAAACTATTTACAGCTAGACTCATGTACCAATCCAGTGCTCAGTCTATTAGCATGATAGCTAAATGTGTAAGTTTTGTATCGTCATCTATAATCTACTAGTTTTCTTCCCAGATATTCTCTCACATAAATAAATTCTTTTCAGGGTCCTCAAATGCCTCTCCCTAAAATTCTAGTAACCTAATGGTGGGATCATGTCCTACCATCTTGAACTAGGATGAACTACTACCGCTACATGGTGTAGATACTTGACTACTACTTACTGAACTAGCTCCTCCCGTTTTTTCTTCTTGATTGGATGCACTTCTTGTTGTCTTCCTTCCACTAAAATTTGATTGTCTAAATGGTGTTGGTCTTTCTGGTGTATTAGTCGCACATGAGGTTATGGGTTCCATACTAACACTGACATGGATAGGAGTTCTGCATTTTGTTCCTGCCCTTGGACCTCTTGTCTTCATTTCATATGTTGTGCACAGGATTTCTTCAATCTTCTCCACAACCTGGAGATCCTCTACCTCTTCTTCATCACTTGCCAATACCTCTCTATCCTCTATGGCTCTCTTCTTATTATTCATCTTATATTGGTAGGGTACTCCACTACGTGTTTTTCCAGTTGTTTCCATGATTTTCTTGATCTGATCTTCCTCAATCATGACTAGGTCCATAGACTCCTCCTTCTTTCCCTTATCCATCTCTTCCTCCATTTCTCTAGCTCTTGTCAGTGCTTCCCCCCCTTCCCCTATGCACACAGGGAAGTTTAGTTGTCTACTTCCATAGTCATCACACCTTTGTTATATAGTAAGATCTTGACTGAAGTATAGAGCAATCTATTATACCTACCTCTAGGTCCCTTCAGGAACTCTTTCTCTTATACATTGTAAGACTTCGTGTTATCTACTGCATATTCTATAATAAACCCTACAAAAATACTATCTAGCTAGATATATATTGCACACGTAAATTTGTTGTTAACTTGTTGTAACGACATGATCTGCATAGGATTCCACTCAAGCTATATAATTTGATTCATAGGGTGGCTGTCTTTCAACCTAAATAGCCACTCCTACAAAACATGCGGGAAATCACATAAAAAGACCTCATGCAAGTCACTAAACATGTACTTGTCCAGATATCTACGTGGTGTAAATTTAGGGTTTTTGTTATCCTTTGGTGAAGACTCAAACTCCTTTTTTTTCAACCAACTTTCAATCTCCTCCTTCATTGCATTCCATGGTCTGAACATTCCTTTTTATACCTTCATTCTCTTCCTGATTCTTTCACGAATCCTATTCACTCAATCCCATGCAGTTCCAGCTGGCAACAGAACCATTTTTTGGTTACTACTCTCTCTTCCTACTCTTGTGTTGACCCAGGTTAATATCTAAAAATGCTTCCAACAAAACCCCCTTAAAACTATCGGCCCTCCTGGTATACCAGAAGGAAACACAACACACATAATGTATAGCGCAGTCTCACCCGAGATAGTCCTATGGGTGACTACAATGATCATATGCTTGTAGTCTAGGAAAGAGTGGGGATCTAGGCTTACAATTAATCTTATTAGGCCTTGTCCTGGATGTTATTTGTATTATTCTTAATATTCTTTTAGTTGTTAAGTATATGCATGCATTCTAACAGATCTAACATATAAAAGATATCACATATTTATCCATTCATCCCTTCATAGTATAACTACTTACAAAAGGTAACATGCAATCAATCACAACAAATAAAATAGTTGTTACCATGGTTCATTCCCTCCTAGGATATGTCCACAAAGATCTGGCTTCTTATTCTCTTTTATTTCGAATTTATTAATAAATGGCGATTCGTGCACTACAATTCTCATCGTACAATCTTAAAATAGGTTCCATTGTCCTCTATGAGGATGACTAGATCACACCAAGATCCTCATCCTGGGATATAACCCTCAAGATATAGCTACTTGACTCTCCTACAACTTAATAGCTTACAAAAATGGTATTATGTCTTATAGTAGTTTACTTAACTGACCAGAACAAAAATTAGGAACCTCTACCTCTACCTCTTAGGTACTTATTTATACAAACTTTTAGCTTATCAGCCATTACACTCTCTTACAAAAAACCTAACCCTAATGTGGTTAGACTTTCCTTCATGCACACCTTGCATGCTTTCCTCCTTTCCATGTGACTTTGCCTCACACGTGCTTCTTTTCCTACAAGTTGTCCTTCTCCAAAATTGGCCTTATCTCCCAAAAACAGTCTTTTTCTCCAAACTAGCATGCGCCCAAAAAATTCTACTATCAGATCTGCGCTGCCCCCGAATCCCCCGCAAGGGGTGGCTACAAAAATTTTCAATTCCCCCCTGGACCCCCCAGGTGACATTTTTTGGGGAGGCAAGCCCCCCAAAAATCCCCATTAGGGAATAGGGTCCAAGCACGAATGAAACAAACCTCTTAATTAGGAATATAATTAGGCTCCACAACCAACAATCTCCCACTTGGAGACTAATCACAACAACTCCACTATTGTTGTAACTCTTGGAATATACTCCACCTTGGACCTGGAAATTTCCCATATTCACCTTCATGCTTGAAGACCAACTAAAACAGAGAAGGAAGTTTGTTTCTCCTTGGTTACTCCCTTTGTTAACATGCATGCACGATTCTGGCTAGTATGTATCTTTTCCAACTTCAAAAGTCCATCTTACAAGATGGATCATATGAAATGGTACTTGAGTTTTATATGCTTAGTATTTGAATGGAAGGTTGAGTTCTTTGCAATCTGAATGGAACTCTCGCTATCACAGTACAACCTATTATTCTCCTTCTTCTTTCCCAATTCCTCCATAAACCTCTGTAACCAGATCATTTCTTTACTTGCCTCTGTAGCAGCAACATACTCTTCTTTTGTTGTTGAAAGTGAAACAACATTTTGTAGTTTTGAAATCCAACTTACTCTTGTTCCACCTATAGTAAAAACATACCCTATGGTGCTCCTCCTGCTATATTTATCACCTTCCATATCTGAATCAACTAATGGACATATTTTCATTGATGTCAACAGTCAATGTGATGATCTGTTGTTAATGATGAATTACCACACATGATATTGTCATTGATGTCAACAAGCACA
>JASDQU010308544.1:0-10718 GCA_032191745.1 Picea mariana
TCTAGGGTGAAGTTTGTATACTTCAAAGACAAGAGTGGCATGTTGCAGAATGTCTCCCTCGTTGAGAGGGAGTGTTGATGTTTGGACAACATCGGGAAGACATTCTCTAAAGATAATAATTAATAATATAATTATTAATTGATTATTAACTATAGTATATAATAAGTAAATAATATTAACAAATAGTTATTGATTATTCAAGGGACGCATCCTTTCATGGATGGTCACCTTATGTTACCTATATATGGAACACTCATCATTGTAATAATATATCGATCATATATTATATGAACAAAAACAACATTCTCTGTGTTATGAATCAATTTTGGCTCATAATTGCTTGAGGTCTGTGTTTTTCGACTGTGTATCAGTGTTGTGCTTATGGTTTCTTCTATGAATACTCTAGACTGTTGGATTTTTAAAGAAGAGGAATGGATATTCTTTGTCGTGTGTAATACGTGGATGTATATATTGGTTAAATCACAGAAAATCATGTTCGGTTAGCTTGGGGTGTTTTTTGGAAACTTATGATTTTGGTTTAGCAAGCTCTGAGCTTTGGTGCATGGATTTTCCAACCAGTCTTGGTGTTAAGTTTTTCCACTCCTTTTCGTCTATGTGGTTGATATGTTTCATTTCACTTGGTTGCAATGTGAATTGTTACAGATTCGGAGTGTTTCTTTCCATGTCTTGGTCGAGAACTGAGTTGTTATGTATCATGACATTGCCCTCGTTATCGTTGTTGTTGGAAGCATTGCATAGTTGGGTTTGGTATCACCCAGAAATTTAAATGGAAGCTTGTATATATGTTTGGCTGGCCACGAGTTGTGCTCACGCATTCTCTTCACAATGTTTTTAAGAGTTCGCTTCTCTTTTTCTCCATTGGAAGTGGTTGACTGTTATGTTTTTGTAACCCTCACTGTCAAAATTTTGGTTAAAGGTTACGTGTCTGTGGTGAATTTAAAAAAAAAGGCACGAGTTGTCTACGTCCCTGAGGACTTTTTCATTTGATTGAGTTATTTGTTCTTACTTGGTCTTGTTTCAATCCTGTCAAGGGTAAAATAGACACATGTGTGTGCTTGGTCTATTGGGCACGATTTGGTTTTGTTTTTCTGTGGGCACAATTTGGTTATGTCTCTCGTTGGGAATTTCTTTTAAAATAAGTTTGTACATGTTTAATTTAAGAAAAGATTTGGCTCAGAGTTGCATGTTATTGGTTGAATTCTATTTTGAATTAATACTTATGTTGATTATATTGGATGAATACCTGTGTGAGATTGAATTGGGGCCTGATTATGAGTTTTAATGCCCAATTGATTGTGTCGAACATTGTTTGGAAAGTCGAGAGAAGGTGGTTAATACTAGGCCTATTCTTATTTGAGTTTAAGCTATAACTATTGGATGTGGATGGCTGGAATCACTGTGCATATTTCTATTTGGTTTTAAAAGGAAAGGGATTTAGCATTGGAATACGAATGACTGTGGCTCAACGAATTATTATGTTATCATAAAATGGAAATTTTTCTATCATGACTATTATTATAGATATTGTATAGATTCAAGGGATGCTATAATTGAGTATTCTAGGCATATGAATTGTCTTTCGATTTGAATTCAGCAAGCATTCTGAAAAGAAGTGACAGTTAAATGGTTTTGGTTTAAAAGTCAATGCTTATTGGATTGTGGGGTCTGAATAGAGTTATGGTTGTTGTTTGATTTTGTTTATTTTTATGAACAATATCCATATTTTATTCCCTCCCATGCTACTAATTTTTCTCTTATTATACCCCCTTCATAATCCCATTATCATTTTTTGCATCCCTATTCTGTAAAATAAATTAAAAACTCTGTATAACAGTGACAAAAGATATGACACAAAAATAGTTGGAAACTAACATTTTTGGTATTTGATTGCACAGTTAAATTATTTAATGAATTGTTGAGAAATACTCGTGTATTTGTCCCCTATCATGCTACCACTTTTTCTCTCATTACAATCCCTCCAGATGTCCTATGAACCCTATCCACCCCTTGATCACTTGGAAATTATTAAATAATTTATTATGGATTGATTTGCATGGGTCTCATGTCAATTTATGGGCCAAACTTTATTTCATGCAAACCGAATGTCATGTATGGTCTGTTAAGGGCTAGTTATTGATTAATTGTTGCATACATGATGAGTTTCTTCAGTAGGTTCAGCCATGGCAGAGATAATAGAGGAAGAGGTAATTGGAATAGAGGGCCTAGAAGGCCTAGATTCTCTATTCATTTTGATGTTGACCCTCAGGAGTTGAACCATTTGTTTCAAGCTAGGTTCTTCAACTGGATCAGGAAAGGAATAGTATATCCTAGACCAAAGAGACCTCCCTTCCAGCCTCAAAACATCCTTGGTATTCATGTGCCTCCTCATGTGTCCTTGCAACCAGAAGTCCTTGTGAATGATGGATGGCACGAGATTTTCAATCCGGGAGTCTCTCACTGTCGTGGCTGGCCTAATTTTTCATTACCTCCTCCCCCACCTGTAAATACTAATGTTCAAATTGCCCCTGTACATTCAATTATGCAATCCTCTTATTCTAGTAAAAGGCTCAAAACCGGTGTCCCCCATGTGCAAGATAAAGGCAAGGTTGTTGCATCCCCTTCTGCTCCTTCAAACAACTCTTCAAAATCAGTGTCTTCTCATATGCATATGAAGGATGATTGTTCCATGTTATTAGTGAGATACAACCTCAAGGTTCGAATCAACCAAAGGCTACTTCTGGGAAGTCCAAAGGGGACAACAGTGATAAAATAAGGATTGCCTCTCAAAGTGGCAAATATGGATTATAATTTATGTTTTTTTATGATTAATTTGTTGAAGACGGTGGTTTGCAGAAAGTTTTGGACAACAAGTTATTTTTTGGATATTTTGGATTATGTGAATATTTAGATATTTTTGGATATGATTTGAATTATTTTTTATATTTGAATATTCAGATTTTGATAGTATTTAAGGGAGTTACAAGGAGACATGTGTTTAAATTATTATCCAATTATGTTTTATTTTTTAAAAGAATAAACGAAGAGAGTCACAAGGGGTCCCACCTACTTAGTTATTATTAAATTCGGACCCTTAACTATTATTATTATTATTATTATTTATCCTAAACTAAAATCAGTTAAGTTCAACTAACTTAACTAAAGAAAGTAGTTGAACTACTTCAACTTATTTGGAATGCATAAAAGTCAAATGAGAAGGAAGAACAAGAGGATAATAGAAGGAGAAAGAAAGACTAAGGTTTGCTCTTTTTTTTTCATGAGATAGTTCAGTTTTCATTCATTCCTGAGTTATTCAAAGCCTAATTCTCTTTTTGACAGCATGGTCCTATTGTAGACAACAAGGTTCAAAGCTGAATCATATAATTCAGATGTTTGTTTTAGAGGTGTTGATCTATCTTTGATAGTTTGTGTATACTTTTTTGTTTATGGATTAAGTTTCAAGCCGATAAAGGATATTGTGGAGAGTCAAATTGGCAACAATCTGTTGCAAGATGATCCAGATTATAAAGTTCAGTTTTTGCTTCTTGTTAGAGTCTTTTTGTATGGTTTTCATTAGAGATATGTAAATTAGACTTTGGTCCATGCCCTCACAGGGGTTTTGTAAAGAGAAAAACACTTTTGATTTCTTGGAATGAAATAAATCAAATTGTTATTCTGTCTCATTTGTATGTATTTATGACTTGGTCATTTTTTCTTTTCGATCTCCATATTGAATTTCTGTAATGTGCATATGTTTTAGACACTAAAATAAAATTTTATTTTATTTTTACAACATTATTTTCATTATTAAATCAGTCTAAGCCCTGGTAATTAATACTTGTGGATTGAGAAATTATTTATGAGGCTATAAATCACAAGGTGATATTCTCATCTATCTTGTCCTAGCCAGACAAGATTCGAAAATTATTGAGTAAGATAATTCATATATTTTCCTCAACATTTATTTTGGTGACCATACTGGGGAGATATTTCATATCTCTCTGGTTGATTGAATTCGCATTATCATTGACTATTTTTGTGTTTCTGCTTTTGATTCTTTCACTGTTTTCTTTTCTTTGTGACAATACCGATTACAAGGCAGCTCAATATTGAGCCAGATATTAAAGCCCAAACCAACATTGCTTTAATCTTATTCAATATCATCTTAGAGACTGCTAATACCCGGTGTTAGCTCTAGAAGTCAGCCTCAGACTGCAAATGAGGTGAGCCTAGAAACATTTGAATATGGGTGTGTAAATTTGTTTATATGAATGGATTAAAATGACGAGAAGGAGAGAAGGGGAAGAAAAGGTCCATAAAATGTTCCATTGGTCATGGAGTCAACATATCCTAAAGATTGAAGGCGCTTGAGCTTCTTATTAGACAAAGGTTGTGTATATAGAATAATGGAGAAGAAAACATAAAGAAGAAAATTCATCAAACGAAAGATCCTTTCTGTCAAATGAACTAATCAAGATACTTGAATAATACAATGATAAAATAGGCATGTTACAACATAATCTATGCTTCTCATAGATCTACCTATCAATGGCAAGTTTTGATTCTCAAAATTTTCCTTTTATCCTATTAGAAGAAAAGAAAAACAGAATAGAAAGACATATTGATAAAACAACCTTCATAGATCTTCAATCGAAGAAATATATTAAAAAGAACATGCCTCATAGACTTACAATCATGTATCCATATTTCTATCCGCAGTTCCTCTCGGGTCTCTCAGCCCCCCCTCCTCTTACAATTGATAGAATAAATAAAAATACAAGCAACAAATTGTTGCTATCTTTTTGGAAACAAATTTTATCAATCTACTTAGAATAGACTAAATCTAGAAAATGGTTACAAAATATTTGGAATGGGTGAAGTAGGATCTCTATTTTGATCTCAACAAAATTATTTAATGCCTACTTTGGAAATAACACAAATATCTTTGAATCTGGAAGAGTTAATGTCTTTGAAGTACCCAATTACTATTGAATTCGAATACCTTTAAATCTAGAGCTTTGCTTGACACATGCACTCAAATATTTGATACAGAGATAGAATTATCTCTATAATAGAGCCTAGGAATCTGGATTTGATCCTCTCATCAACCAACTGCCACGTAATTGTCAATTGTGCCTAGAAGATTAGCATATTCTATCCCCTAACTACCATCTATTCATTTTTAGGTTTTCAACTTTCTGCCTTATCTCTTAGAAGCATCCAATTCACAACTTCAACATCAATATCCTGCAATTTTGAAAAATCTGTAAAAGCTTCATGAAATGACACCAATGTATAATGAATGCTAAAATGATGCCATGTATACAAAATGATGCATAGTGCTATTGTTTGTGCCTCCTCCTAAGCTGCAATAACTATCTTTGCAATGAGTGAGTCCTCGAATACTCTAAGAGTCGAGATATGAAATCACTTGATCAAATAATGTATACATTCAATAGGTTACGCCTTCTCAATCTGGAATCCATATTTACGTTCATCTTCAAGACCTTCGAATCTCTGCATAAATTTATGGAGCCAATTGTTTGATAGAATCCAAAATAACATCAATACTTTAAGAAGGTAACCACGAAGAATCAGTTATGGGAATGTTAAATATTGAATTATAAAATGTTATATGTGTGCCTGGAAATCTGTGATTTAGAATAAAATTTGATGAGCTATGACTGCTTCAAATATGATGTTGACCAATTGACATTGTCTTCTTGCTGGAGGGTTTTGACACCTGTTGAAAATACAGATCTATGTAATGTTTAACTATTGTCTAAAAATGCTCTTTGAATCCCTTTCTCATCCCAACACAAAGCAATTGGTACCATTATAGGGAAACTTTGGTCACTGATGGCAAAGGAAGAGTCTGGAGGCAATGTTGGCGATATTATCCAAATGGGAATGTTTGTCCTTACCCCACAACAGATGATAATCATGCACTCTTTCACATCTCTTTCCATGCCTGCTACATTTACATTTAACACAGCTGAAGCGACGAGTGATTTCTGGCATAACCCCCCGGCGTGGACGAGTGAGTAGTATGGATGCAACTAGCCCAACAAGAGTTCCTTCGTCCTGAAGAAATTGTCGGTCTGAGAAACGTAGGGATCCCCAGTATCAACACCTCTAACCAATGTGCATATGGAGCAGCAAAGCCCATTGGAGCGATGGATCTTCTCATAATCCCCATTTGCAGTGTAGCCCCTGTGTGGCACTGATATATTACCTTGCTGACACCTGTATGTTTCTCTGTTTGGGTTTTGAGCGATCCTCACCTTTTCCATGGTGTTTGTAATTGCAATATTTTGTCCAGATTTCAAGTCACATGAGTAGTTTGAGTAGACTCCTTTGGTAGATTCAAGCACATTTGGAGATTTTGATTTTGGTGTTGTTGTCGATGCCGGGCGTTTGAATTTTATTCTTTATGCAGTGGGAAAAATCAATTGCCCATCCATATCCAAGCTCCTCCATTACATTAGCAACATCAATCGCTTCTTCTAACTGGGTTGGAATATAATCTGAGACTCTCCCAGTGCTTGCAAAAAGAGATTCAAAACTCCTCAAGGAATTAACAATATTTACTTCATTTTCAAATACTGTAAACACTGGAGTAAATAACAATGAATATTTGGGCGTGGGGTTGCAACAGTGCCCCCTTTATTTTATAAATATGGAAGCATCACATACTTTCATCAATACATCAGTATCCACTTCTTAAACTGATCATAACGTGGGGGGACTGTCATAACCCGATGATCAGGTGCCTCCATCCCAGATGGCAATCCTCCTCAAACATCACCAAGACCTCCAATTTTATTTAAGAGGGCCACTTCAATGGATCATGATAGATGGAGATACAAAAACATTCAACAATATCTCCTTTGGCAGCCGGTGTGAGTGATTTTCCAATGCTCATTCATTGATGCTTTCTCCTTGGCACCTGTACAAATTATCTCTTATACCTGGGCGTTTCTCTGACACTTGAACTCTCGAGCTTAGGCATTTGCGCATGAGGATTTTGTTGCCAGTCTAGATCTTGTCTCCACTGGATTTTGATGTCTACAGGCATTTTTTTGTGACATGGGATATATCACACATGCATAGGAAAACATATATACAAAGTGTTTATATGGACTAGTGTTCCCTTGAACTATCGATGCGTAGGGGAATCTATAGAATCCTTGGAAGATTGAATCTTGGACGCTTGGTCTTTGGCCTTGGCTCGGTTGTATATGGTGCTTGCAACTTGGCTCTTGAATTGGTTATCCGATAAAATAGAGATTGGCCCAGATGACACACTTTTATAAAAATTAAAAACCAAAAACAACTAGAAAACATAAAACCCATATAGCCAAAATAATACGAATCTTATGCTAAAAATGTTGTTATATATACAGGAATCTTATGCTAAAACTTAAAACCCATATAGCCAAAAAAAAAAAAAATAACTTGAAAACTTAAAACCCATATAGCCAAAATAATAGGAATCTTATGCTAAAAATGTTGTTATATATATAGGAATCTTATGCTAAAACTTAAAACCCATATAGCCATAATAGGAATCTTATGCTAAAAATGTTGTTATATATATAGGAATCTTATGCTAAAACTTAAAACCCATATAGCCATAATAGGAATCTTATGCTAAAAATGTTGTTATAAAAACCCATATAGCCAAAATAATACGAATCTTATGCTAAAAATGTTGTTATATATATAGGAATCTTATGCTAAAACTTAAAACCCATATAGCCAAAAAAAAAACAACTTGAAAACTTAAAACCCATATAGCCAAAATAATAGGAATCTTATGCTAAAAATGTTGTTATATATATAGGAATCTTATGCTAAAACTTAAAACCCATATAGCCATAATAGGAATCTTATGCTAAAAATGTTGTTATATATATATAGGAATTTTATGCTAAAACTTAAAACCCATATAGCCAAAAAAAAAACAATGAAAACTTAAAACCCATATAGCCAAAATAATAGGAATCTTATGCTAAAAATGTTGTTATATATATATATAGCCAAAATAATAGGAATCTTATGCTAAAAATGTTGTTATATATATAGGAATCTTATGCTAAAACTTAAAACCCATATAGCCAAAATAATAGGAATCTTATGCTAAAAATGTTGATATATATATAGGAATCTTATGTTAAAAATGTTGATATATATATTGTTGATGCTAACAATGCATTGTGTTGATATATATATAGGAATCTTATAGCCAAAAAAAACAACTTGAAAACTTAAAACCCATATAGCCAAAATAATAGGAATCTTATGCTAAAAATGTTGTTATATATATATAGCCAAAATAATAGGAATCTTATGCTAAAAATGTTGTTATATATATAGGAATCTTATGCTAAAACTTAAAACCCATATAGCCAAAATAATAGGAATCTTATGCTAAAAATGTTGATATATATATATAGGAATCTTATGTTAAAAATGTTGATATATATATTGTTGATGCTAACAATGCATTGTGTTGATATATATATAGGAATCTTATGTTAAAAATGTTGATATATATATTGTTGATGCTAACAATGCATTGTGTTGATTGTAGGTGCACTTGGTTTTGGAGATTGGCCCTCGGGTCAATAATTTTTATTTTATTTTTTTAACTTTTTTTGGAATGGACATGAAAACTAATTGACCTTTTGTCAATGTTGGCTCTCGGCTGTATATAATATTAAACATAAACAATCTAGTCGCGAAAACAAATATGGCGAATATTTCAACGATTTTTAAGAAATGATATAATGTTTTATGATGGCGCTACAAGAATATCACTTTTCTAGTAGCGTGCATGTATCTGACATATGTGCTGCTAGAACATAGCACCAAATTTAAGATTACTTTCCCATGTAGATCAAATAACTAACACCCGGATTGAGCTTGAACACTCGTGGGCAGTAATTGAACACGACATAAGTGTTCGAGAACACTGGGAAGCTCGACAAAGGCATCCTAGGAATCAGCCATAGCTTTCTTTTTTCTAAATATTTGATCTTCTTTTCATGTCCTTGAACCCTCGCATCTCTAGGAGAAGACGAAGTTTATCTCCTGAAATCACCCCTATTGTTGAGATAGGAAGAAGAAACATTGTTTTGTAATCCCAACAAGGCCCTCTAAGGATAACTATGTCTGATTCAGCTAGTTCATCTTTCTCACCCCCACCCATCATTAACAAAATGGCAGCTGGCGGTGGCTCCGGTGGAACTGGAGGTGCCTCAAGTTCTCAACCCTCGACCTCATCAGTGATTGGAATCTTGTATAGTCATCAAATTCCAGTCCAATCCACTACAAAATCAACAAAGGTCATTAAAAAGTATGGTCTCTTTCAATTCAAAGAGGATGCTACTACTACCCCGTGGCATGTATCCTCCCCTCTGTACCTAGCATCTGCTACTCGTCCACTTCCAAAATTCAAAGAGAATCTCCCTAGGTTTTCTGGAAATAAAGCAGTCACTACAAATGAACACTTGGTGGAATTTTCTAATGCCTCTCACAATATAGGAGCTAATGACAATGATACTTGTATGCGCTTATTTGTTAATTCTGTGGAAGGGAAAGCAACGATAGACTTCTTTGATCTTCCTCCCAAGATTATTTTCACTTGGGAAGAGTTCATTTACTAGTTCAAATCAACTTATGGGCAATCTAAGAGCCTAGTTGAACAACTATGGGAATACAATAACATTGTGTATAAGGACGGTGAGATTATCAAGTCTTTCAACTTACGTTTCAACAAGTTATATAATCAGATTCCTGAACTTATTCTCCCTCAAAGCCAAGTCGCTTCTATGCATTACTATTATTCTCTACCTTCCCCTTACCGTCATAGGCTTGAAGAAAAATTCATCGACAATCTTGGTTCTGCTCTGCATACTTGTCTAGAGTATGAAGAACAATTTGAAAGAGCATATCTTCCCAAAGGAGACTCAATTAAACAAACAGACATGTTTGTCCTCTTACAGCTTGTACAAGATATTAATAATCGAATGATAGCGTATGAGTGGAAAGGAAATGTCCCTTCACTTACTTCTGGAACCTCATCTTCTTCTTCACCACCCTTTAGGAATTTAAATGAAAACAACTTTCAACCTAAAGCCATCATGCCTCGAAGTTGGTGTAACTTTTGCGAGGAACACCATGAGGAAAGTACTTGTGAGGTAAAGAAGAGTGCCAGAGATAAAATCTTTGGCAAAAGGCCTGAAACTACCATTGTTGTTCTATATTTCGTCTATGCATTACTATAATTCTCTACCTTCCCCTTACCATCATAGGCTTGAAGAAAAAGTCATCGACAATCTTGGTTCTACTCTGCATACTTGTCTAGAGTATGAAGAACAATTTGAAAGAGCATATCTTCCCAAAGGAGACTCAATTAAACAAACAGACATGTTTGTCCTCTTACAACTTGTACAAGATATTAATAATCGAATGATAGCGTATGAGTGGAAAGGAAATGTCCCTTCACTTACTTCTGGAGCCTCATCTTCTTCTTCACCACCCTTTAGGAATTTAAATGAAAACAACTTTCAACCTAAAGCCATCATGCCTCGCAGTTGGTGTAACTTTTGCGAGGAACACCATGAGGAAAGTACTTGTGAGGTAAAGAAGAGTGCCAAAGATAAAATCTTTGGCAAAAGGCCTGAAACTACCAT
>JASDQU010308544.1:71605-97507 GCA_032191745.1 Picea mariana
CCATCACAGGAATCGCGAGATGTAAACTCACGATAAGATCTGGATCGTCAATACACCAAGATTCTGGACCATTGATCTGACTCCATTTCGGAGTTTCACGAATCCCGACTTGGAGAGGCAAGAAACATAACCACAAGAGTGCCGAAGTGCCGAAATGTGAAATTACCAGATGTAGTTGTTGAATAAAGGTTGTGGTCACAGCCCTTGGTCACATCGGTGAGAGATGGAGGAAAGAGCTAGAGCAACCAAGCTCCTTTTCGGGGAACGCGACTGGGAGTGTCGAGACACTTGGTCACCCGAATGCCGAATTGTCAAATGCCGAAATGAATGCAAGATTGCATGGAGCCAATCCAATGGTGCAGGTGAATTTGAGCATAATCGGAGGGCTAATATTGCTCCTCGCAATGTAACTGCTAGAAACCATTGATGGTCTCTGCTAGAGAATTTGAAGAGACCTCTGTGTGATTGCCAGAGGAGATGAAGAGTCTCCAAGCTCCGTCCAATGAAAGAAGACGATTCTTAGAGGGATTGACAGGTGGATGAGCATTGAAGTCTGTAACTGAAAAATAAAGGATAAGCTCGACTGTGCTAGAGAAGACGAAGAGTCTCAACTGCCAGAGAGGCTGAGGAATCTCAGCAGAACACCCAGTGATGTTGGATGTGTGGTGGGAACCACCAGAGAAGCTGAAGAGTTGCGATGATGATTAGGCAGAGCACTTGAGATGTGGAGGAAATTGGCGCGGTGTGAGCATGCAGAGGAATGGCGAATATTGCATGCACAAGGTGCACAGAAGCCATATATACACGGGACAGAGAAGAGATGCAGTTGTTGTTGCTGTTGGAGTTGCGATGGTTGTTGCTGTTGTGAGTGATAGAGGTGTAAAGAAGGAGGTGGAGTGTAGCAGCTCAAATGCATAGAAGACAAAAGGTGCATTGAAGAGGAATGGCACACAGAGCATAAAAATTAGAAGAATAGATAGCGCAAGTCATGTGTGCAGGAAGGCAGTGAGGCAGACAGAGCAACAAAATGCAGCAGAACAGTGACGAGTCTGGTAAGCCATTGTTGAAAATTATATCACTGTAATGAGTTTTAGTAGCAAAGATTTATAAACCAGGGTGGTAGGGAGGTGCTAGGGAGGATTGTTGTCCTCAGAAGTTCAAGTGGGTGCTTGAACATAGGGAGTTGGTGCTTCCTTCTAGTTGGTGCTAGAGAAACCAGGGAGTTGGTGCTTCCTTCTAGTTGGTGCTAGAGAAACCAGGGAGTTGGTGATTCCTTCTAGTGGGTGCTAGAGAAAACAGAGAGTTGGTGCTCTCAACAAGTAGCAACTTGCAAAACAGAAGTTGTAGCCTCATTATGAGTTGGCGCTCATATGTATGATAATGTAAAGAATGTAACTATTACTTATCATATAAAGAAAAAGAGGTTTTTACCCTTTATGGGTTTCCTCGGGAAATATCTATCTCTGTGTATCACATGTGTGTGAATGATGTTGAATATGCTATTGCTTACTTCCCTTCACTATTGTGATTGTCATTCAGTGTTTCTGCAAAGAGTTTAAAATAAGTATAATTGTTTAAGCACGGTAACAACTGATTCACCCCCCCCCTCTCAGTTGTCCAACGAAAACGAGCACACAATCTTCTATATTCTAACAGGTTATGGGCCCACACCTCCTTCATTCAGTCTAAACGCTGGAAGGAAACATAGCGCTAGGATATTGAGCTCGTTGAGGAACTACCGCTAGGGTTACTAGCAGAAGCAATTTCCAAGACACTGTTGCTGGGGTTACTAGCAGGAGTAGTTGCAGAAACCCTAAACCTCTTATTGAGGCACCTTAAGCGAATGAATTGACCTAATCTCCAGATAGATCAGTGTGCTTTAGCCTAGTGCATCTCCTGACACTCTCAGCAAGACAAGACATGAAGTTTGAATTTCTGGTCAAATCTAGGGTTTGACCAAGTCAAGCAAGCCATGACTAACTCTATGAAGTCTANAGAGAAGGAACCGCAGAACGTTGCAACTATGGAGAAGTTCAAAGATGTTGACATCAATGCCATGAGTATCATAGTGGATTCTATAAAAGACCACTTGATACCCTACATCTCCCATCTTGACTCATCGAAGAAGAAGTACGATGCCCTAACAAATCTCTTCTCAGTCATAAACATTGGACAAGTTATGAGTCTGAAGAATGAGCTTCGTAACATGAAGATGAATGATGACGATAGCATAACATCATACTTTGTAAGGATCTCCCAGTTAAGATATCAACTACAAGCTATTGAAGAGATCACTTCAGAAAAGGAATTGGTGAACATGGTACTCAATGGTCTTCCCAAGACATGGGATGCATTTGCTGCAAGCATGAACACAAGGAAGGAGTACCCGACATTTGAAGAACTTTGGACTTGCCATGCTCAAGAAGAATGAAGGATCAATACAAAAGAGAAACCCCAAAAGAAGTGCGACGATCAAGCTTTCACAACAAGATTCAAGAACTTCAGGAACAAAAGGAAGTTTGGTTCAAGGAGGAAGCCAAATCAAGAGAAAGACATTTTAGAAGTGCAATGCTTCAACTATCGAAAGTATGGTCACTACAAGAATCATTGTCCCGAGCTAAAGAAAAGGAAGGAGAAACACGAAGCATCGATTGCCAAATAAAAGGAACCTACAAAGAAGACTAAGGAAGGAGAAACACGAAGCATCGATTGCCAAATATTCATTTAATTTTGGGGAATGTCGATTAAAGACTTGGAGCAATTCACAAGGTATATTTGGGTTGACTAAAGAGAAATTCAAGAGGGAGCTTCGAGCAATCAAACATTTAGTAAAACATATAAATCTTCATCATTTATGAAAAAAATTATTTTCTCAGAACAAAATCTAAATTTCATAGTTTATTTTTATTTTTGGGGAACTATATTTGCTTTAATCACACCAAAATCTTAGCACCTACTCCCCACTACTCCTTGCGCATCAATAGGAAATCCCTTGAAATAGAAAAACAACCTAACAACAATAATTGAGAAGACGATTTGAAGCTCATCTACTCTTGAAAGCCCATCATCCATCGTCTTCAACATTAAGCCCTCCTTTTGTCTTCTTAACCCTCCTCCCTCCCTCCCCACCGATCCTCTTATCCTATTACTTGTAATATTTTCTTATCTTTATTTCATCTCTTTAATTCATCTTTTTCCATCACTATATCCTTAATTTGAACCCACTTGAACAACTTTTTACATCTTTCATTTTAATCAACCAATATAATTTTTTCTTATTTATCTTGGATTTCTTTGATTAGATCTTTTGAAAATCCTTATTTACGTGAGTTCATCCCTTTTCTTTTCTAAAGTCTATCATTATTTTTTTCCAAGGAAAAAAACTAGTGATTTTAGTACCCGGAAACAAAATTACAACAGTGTATGCCGAAGGCATTCTAGTTGGCTATATGCCCAAAAGAGGTTGTCCATTAGGACTCTTTTAAAAATCCAAAACTAGCCGAGTAAAAAGAAGTTTGGAATAATTGTTTATTATCTTTCTCTATGTTCAAAATTTTACAAAAAATAAACTTCTCACAAATACAATGTAGTCTTCTCCGATCAGTGGGCAGTTGAGGTCCTCCATATACATATATTTGCAAGTAAACAAATAACAACACTTCATTTAAATCCATGAGTCATGAAGATATTATGAGGAGAGGGCTTGAATTTTTTCTACAATTTTCCATACTCCTTTATCTGTCTCGAGTCCAACTTTTGAAATCCTATCTACTTCCTCATTCCTTTTCCTACAGACACGATCAAAGGAGATGTAATAGAAACCTGATAAGCTATTTTAAATCTCCTGAGATAATGGGATTACAAATAAACAACTCAGAAATACTATGTAGTCTTCTTCGATCAATAGGCAGTTGAGGTCCGCCATACACATATATATGCAAGTAAACAAATTACAATACATCATTTAAATCCACAAGTCGTGAATATATTATGAGGAGAGGGCTTGGTTTTTTTCTGCAATTTTCCATACTCTTTTATCCATCTCCAGTCCAACTTTTGAAATCCTGTTTACTTCCTCATTCTTGTTCCTCTAGACATGATCAAAGGAGATGTAAGAGAAACTTGCTAAACTATTTTAAATCTTCTAAGATAATGGGATTAATGTGAAGTTTTGAATGTTGAAAACACCTTTCATCCATGGGATGACTAGCATAGAATCACCATAAATGTGGAGTTGGGAGTTGCCCTTTCCCTGCGCCAAGAACAAAGTTAACTTAAGAGCCATTAGCTCACATAAATTGTTGGTTTCACTTTTGATACCTACTGATAAGGATATGTAATGATCATTTGATAAGTAAATAACTTCGCCCCCCCCGCACCCCCATGGGGTGGGTCACTATGGGAAGCTCCATAAAAAAATGCCCATGGCATGTCCTTGATAATGGGGTATGACAAGGTCCTTGCAATCAAATGTGACTTGGTAGGCTGTGGGAAGGAAGAGAGGATATTATATACTTTGCAAGGCACTTTTTAGAGGAAGAGTTTCTCTATCTTCAAATAATGATTGGTTCCTAGTTATCCAAATCCCCCAGGCGATGGTGAGTAGAAGAGATTTATAGTTGGAGGTTGAAGGATTGGAGAACCAATATTTGAGGGCTTCTTCAATGTTGTTGCATTTCCAAGCATTGGACATCCCTATAGTTATATCCACTTCTTTCCATGCTTCCAAAGTGAAATTGCAAAAAGGGATGAGATGAGAATTAGTTTCAATTGCTTGCTTGCATATGCAACATCTTCCTTGACCTTCAAAATTTCCCATTTGCAGATTGTCCAAGGTAAGAACCTTATTGTTTAAAAGAGGCCACACCAAAATTTGTGCTTTTGTCGAACATTTGAGTTTCCATAATTTCCCCCCCACCATATATATGACTCATCTCTGTTCTCTTGGGCTAGAGCTTATATCCAATCTTTGGTTCATAGTAGCATGTTGGGTTTAGGGACAAAATGAGTCGATCTCCATGATTCGAGAGAGTTGTAGAAGAACCTCGAAGAGATTTTATGTAGGAGTTCCATGTGCCAACTTTACCCTCTCTTGTCCCAATTTATCTCCATGTTAGCCAACTTTGTTGCCCTCTGACTCGATTCATGTGGGCTATATGTGTAAGGGCCATTCCTATGAAGCTTGTGAATGAGATGAGTAGGGAGTTTATGGTTTTCCTTGCAACCAATCCAGGCATCTATTCCAATGAGTACTTGATCTCCATCTCCAATTTTCCAAATTAGCTAATTCCCAATTAGAGGGAAGGCAGACATAATTGCTTTCCAAATAATTAAGGCATTTTGTAATTTATTTTAGGGCTTGCGAATCCAATCCACAATGGATTCCTAAGGGAGATATTTTGCCTTGGTCACTTATGCCCAAAGCCTAGTTCCCTAGACGAGCCTCGAGACATTTTTAGCTTCCAGTGCTTTTGATAACATGAATATGTTTTTCAACCCCCATCCCCTCATTGATTTGGAATTGCAACCCTTTTCAAAGAAGCTAGAACCATTTATTTTTTCCAAGCTTCCACGAACCAAAGGAACAATTAGTTTTATCTTCCCCAAAATTCCTTTTGGGATCTAGACTAATGACATCCAATGTACCGGGATGGCTTCAAGCACAACTTTAACCAAGACCAATTTCCCTCCTCTGGATATCCATTTATTACACCATGTATTGACTTTTTTTTTCCAATATTGTTTGAAGCCATAACCATTTTGTTTTCTTATATTGGTTTGCTTTTAGATGAAACCCCAAGTATTTGAGCCCAACTTCAAAGTCTTCTAAATTAAAGGGAAAACTATGGGAAATGCCACACCTTTCCAAGATTGAAATCCTCTGGGTGATCAGTGACAATTTTTCGCTCTTAGTTTGCACTCCTATAGCCTTACAAAATAGATCCAATATCTCTTGAATATTTTCCACCAATTCCCTTCAGCCTTCACAAAAAATGAGAATATCATCCACAAAAAGTAGGTGAGTGATGTTACAGTTAGGGCCCGGTTTTATATTGTTTAATTTTCCATAGATAGAAGTTGCCTTTAATGATCTGCTAAGGACCTCAGTTACCAAAAGGAAGAGAAGTGGAGACAGCGGATAACCTTGTCTAATTCCCCTTTCAGCCTTGAAGAAGGGGCGGTTGAACCATCGATTATCATGGCGAAGGAGGTTGAGTTGACACAAATAAGTACCCAAATCACAAAGGCATGGTTGAACCCCAGATGAATGTGTATTAGTATGAGGTAGAGCAATTCACTATGTTAAAGGATTTTGAGAGATCTACCTTTAGGGTGAGTGTTTTTTTATTCCCTTTTTTAATTGAGTGCAGACCTTATTGTGCAACTCTTATTGCTTCGTGAATCTGCCTTCCTTTTAAAAACCCAAATTGCTTACGAAATATGTGTTTTGAGAGGATGCCTTTTAGCCTATGTGTAATTAGTTTGGAGATGATTTTGTAAATTATGTTGCAAAGACAGATGGACATGAAACTTTCAAAATTCAAAGGGTTGTTTGACTTGGGGATTAAATCTAGGAAGGCAGTGTTGAAATAAGCTAGAGTTTGACCTGTGGCTTGTGAGTATTCAACAACCTGCAAAAGTTCATTTGCAATAAAATCATAGCATCCTAGAAAAAGCTCAATTGGAAGCCCATCAGGACCCGAAATTTTATCCCTTTGAAAGCTATGTAAGGTGTTGAGAAGTTCTTCTTTGGAAATTTCATCCATTAATGTTTTGTTGTCCTCTGGATTTACAAAACTTGGGAAGAAGTTAGTTATCTTCAGAATAACATTCATAGTGTCTCTGGCTTCTTACTTGAAGAGAGTGTTAAATTATTGCACCCCCTTTGTTGCAATATCAGAGAATGAAAATACCTTGGTCTCGTCAGCCTCATCAATCCCCCAAATCATGTTGATTTTCTTTTAACTATTCGCAAAATGATGGAATAATTTTGTGTTTTCATTTGTGGCTTGCAACGAGATTGCTTGACTCTTAACTATCCATTCCTTTTCTTTCTCTAGAAAACGTTTCCTCACGGTTTCTTCAAGGGTCTTGATTTCATTTTTTTGAGTGTTTGTAAGGAGACCATACCCCTCTCCTTGGTAGTAGATTTCCAATTTATCCTCAATTTCTTCCAAAAGTTTACCATATTTCCTCCCTTTTCCCCAATTCCAAGTAATAACCTCTTGTTTTTCTCTCTTTAAATTTTGATGAACTGCAACGGGGGGGATTTAGAGGAGGAGGGATTGAATAGTCTCCAACATTCCTTTATTTTCTCAAAAAAAGCCTCATCCTCCATCCAAGATGGATATAATTTGAAAGGGACGGGGGGCTTCTTTTGAAGGAGAGTCGGTTCCATAATGATAGGACAATGGTTCGATTCACACCATAAAGAGACCTATTAACGGAACGGAAGGTTCTCATCCTAAAATTATTCAGAGATTAGAAAATGGTCTAAACGTTTTTCCACCCAAACCTCCCCATTTCTCATATTTCTTCACATGGGGGAGAATTTTGCAGACTGGATGTCCAACAACCCAACAACTCCAATTTTGTGATAAAAAATTCTGCAAGGGGATCCATTTGGATTGTCGGGCCCCAAATTTCTAAAGCACCAAGAATGAATTTGAAGTCCCCCCCACCAGCACTAAGCCCGAGTGGAACCATGATTTTTACAAAGTGTTTTCCTAGTAGGATTGTTGTTTTGAATACAAGTCGCAAATGTTAATGCCAATGAGCTCATTTGCAGGGTCTCTTGAAAACTAAGAGGTTCCTGATCAAGAGAGAAATGCCCAAGAATTTGTAAGGGCCAAAGAATCCTTTCTACAACTAGTGATTAGTCCCCCTGATCTTCCTTGGGCATCTACATATGAGAAATCCCATCCTTTCAAGTGGGGGAATATGTATTCAATTGTTCTATCACCGTTCAACATGGTTTCTTGTAGGAAAAGGATTGATGGATTGTGAATATCCACCGATCTCTTGACGACCAATTTTCTTGAGGTATTGGGTAATCCTCCGCATTGTAATGATATAACAATCAAGAAGAAGTCCCTTTAGGGGCATTTTCTCTAAGGGGTCCCATTAAAGATCATTGTTTTCTTGATCTCACCTTTGAACTTGCCTTTTCTAAACTATTGAAAGACAATATTCCCTTCCTATCTAAAGAGGCTTTGGATCCCTATCTTTAATAGGTTCTATTCCCCCTTCAACACTACCCGGGAAAGAGGGGAGCCCCTTTAACCTTGGATGTAGATTGTATTTTGAAGCTTCACATGTCTAGGAGTCAGACTGAAAAGGCGGGTCCTTAGAGAGAGAGTAGAGAAAGTGTCAGGAGGCTTTTGGGATTTAGAATTGTCAAGGGCATGGTTCACTTCATGAAGAGGGATAAAGGGTGGGGGGATATTATTATTAATAGACTAGATAGGAAATAGTGTGCAATAGCTACCCTTGAAGGAGGAGGGTTTGAATTCCAAGAATCGAAAAAGGATATTTGTCTCAATTCAAAAAGAATTTTTTTTTGGGGGGGAGGAGATAACCTCATTTGTGTCTTCATGATCACCCTTGTCAAATGCCCAGAAATCATCCAACTTTTCATGTTGG
Organism: Picea mariana; assembly: GCA_032191745.1. Taxonomy (NCBI): domain Eukaryota; kingdom Viridiplantae; phylum Streptophyta; class Pinopsida; order Pinales; family Pinaceae; genus Picea; species Picea mariana. The sequence goes on from JASDQU010308544.1 coordinate 80,249, forward strand.
TCCTCTTCCTGAGCTAAATTTGATGGCTTGGAGGTCTTTTGGAATGCCTGCTTTTGGATCAGAAGTGATAGCGAGCATGGCATAGGCTCTTCTATTTGAGTCCCTTTTCAGACCCATACCTTTCTTCTAAGACGAAGAGGGCATTCCTTTTCCAAGTGTCTATAAGAGTGACAACAATTGCATTTGAATGGGATCCCGTCATAGTCAAGAGCCTAACAGAAGCTATAGGGCCCCTTTCTTATTATAATGGTGTCTGTCAATCCTTTAGATAGTTCTAGGCCCACCAAAATATGAGCCATTCCCGTATAGCCTGTGATTTTGAACAAGTTATCGACTACATAGAAAAATTCCAAGGAGTTTCCTATTTATTTAAACACATCTTATGACCAAATAATCCAAGGTAGTCCTGGAAGCTTGATCCACATGGGGACAAAATCCAAATGTTTGATCTTTGCATCGAAATATAACTTCCATTTTTTTAGAATGAGAGCATAAGAACACTAATTCCAACACGACTAAAGAAGTTTTGTGGCATCCTCTCTTGATCTCATGATCCAAACAAGCCATCCCTTAGCTAGAATTATGCTTCGAGATTCATATCCAAGCAGTTTTGCAAAATTCTTAGAGGTCCAACCTTTTAGGATTTATGTGTTCATTCTTTTACTTGCAAATATTCTCACCAGGGTCAAGTCCTCCACGGTCATGATGTCACGTAGTTTTATGCTTTCCACCAATTCTAAATTGATGTCATATGCCTTCCTCTTAACACATTTCCTATTCTTCTTAATATTCCCCAAACCTCATGATCCCATCCTCTTCTAGTTAGCCACCATGTCTTTATTAGTTAGAGTTACACTCATGAGATCCCCCAAGAGAATTCTGCCAATGAAGCCACCATTCAAGAAATCACTTGATAAATAAAAGAAGTTTAGGGATGAGGACACAGGGTTTCCTGAAATCATGTCAAATTCAACACCATCATTATTTTGGGTGGAGGAATAAGCCTCACAGGAGTAATGATTTGGTAGATCTGAGTCTTCAAGCAAGGAGTAAATTAGTGGATCCTTCGAAAGGCCGCATCCATGCAAACCATTCAAATCCATCGTGTTGTGTTGAATGCCCAATTATCTCGATGGAACAATAGGTGGTTTCTCTATCCTATTATAGGAAGGTAGCCTGTGGTTGGAAATACCATGGGTCATGGATCAAGGAACGACCAACGTTTCTTCCTCTAGTGGTTTGTATTCATGTTGCTTGATGGGACGTGGGGAAGAGTTAGTTTTCCTGAACGGATTCCTTGGCATGGTCCATATTTGGTGCCCTTTGAGGGTGTCATCTAAGTAATTCACTTCTTCCTCATCCATCATTGGATCTTGATCATGACTCAAGCCATAACTTGGGTTCGATTCCTGAATTTTTTTGCCTATGGCCTAACCGTAGAGCCCTCTCAAGGATCTAATATTTGCACATCCATTTTCCCTGGCTATTCATCATCCTTGAATATTTCTTTGATCTTGTTGTATGTTGGATTGAAGATGAATCGTTATAAGCAAATATACAATCCCAAAGTTGAATCATTGTTTACCATATACAAGGTTTATGAAGATGAAAAAGTTCAACTCCCTCAACCATCGTGATAAATATCTCTAACAAAACGATCCTATAAAGTAAAATGATGTCAAAATCTCAAAACGACACTTCCTTTATCTCTCTTTGATATCAATCTTCTAGCTTAAGGGGCTGCAAAGTGGCTAAGAAAAAACCATAGACACATTGCCCCAAATCCCACTTCAACAAGCATCTGAAATAGAGATTGGATTTGGCAATGGTTGTTGGAAACCCTAAAAGATTAAGAAGAGGCATGTACAAGTTGGTCTTGGTGTGCAAGTAATGGATCTATCATTAATTATTCCTTAAGCCTACATAAACCCAAGCAATCCAATCATAGAGACAAGAGATATGATACCATCCAACCATAGAGATAAAAGATCCATTACCATCCATCCATACATGAGGTATATGTTCCCATCCAATCGCAGAGATTCATAAACCTTATCCATCCAACAATAGAGATCGAAGATTCATTACCATCTAGCCTCAAAGATCATAGATATGCTCTTTATCACTAACACTTCATTGATTGTTGAAGTTGTTTTGTTGAATATTGATCGGTGAGTTGCCCAAAAAAATTGAAACGACTCAATTCTTTATGTGATAAGTGTTGCTTCATAAACATCACCACAGACCTCCTAAAGTCTATCATTTTCATTTCCTACTTTAATACTATATTATTTTATTATTTCATATATCATTATTCCTTTTATCAATCTTTATTTGGAGTCCCCTATACTACCCTACTTTTATTAAAATGATTTTCCCATGCTATTATGCTTTTATTAATATAATCCTCCTTTTCTCCATTCTTTTTTTTGCAGATAAAAACCAAGTAATTTTATTTACTATAAAAAAAAATCACATTAAATATATGTAATTAAGTCTTTATTTTAGACGAGAATTTTTATTGTTTTTACATAATTATTCTCAATCGTTATTATTTGTCACACTAAGACCAATTATTTTTTCAACATATAAAATTAGAATAATTTATGACTTAGATGGTATCTCATCCCTATTTATTTATTATTTAACTCGGTCCCCTTAGATAATTTATTATTATCTTCTAATGGCCAAGCATTTCTTGAATCTATTTATTTATTCCACCAACTCACTTTTTTTTTTATTTCTTATGCTTCATTTGGATCCCCTTATGATGGGTCCAATGTCCAAGTGAAACGTTGAAACATTTCTAAACTTTAACCTTGAATCTATTTATTTATTCCACCAACTCACTTTTTTTTTATTTCTTATGCTTCATTTGGATCCCCTTATGATGGGTCCAATGTCCAAGTGAAACGTTGAAACATTTCTAAACTTTAACACAGTTTATATCTAGAAACCTTATCAAAATTATGATTATTGTGAAAATATACATACTCAAAACAAAATAGAAAATGACTAACTATGTAAATCTGCGTACTTAAAACAAAATAGAAAACGACTAACTATGAAAATCTACATACGGAAAACACAATGAAAAATGAAAAATTAAAATGACAAGAAAGACTTTTTTAGACAAAAAACAAAAACAAATTAAAGATTAAAAAAAACTAAAATAAATAATTATTAAAAGTAAAATTAAAATAAATTAAAATCAAACGTACCATATAATAAATAAATAAAATTAAAAAAATGAAATAATAAAATAATAAATATTAATTTATTTATTTTAACTCAATGAGCACAAGGGAGAGTGATGCTAGGCATTGCCCTCCCTCCCCTCTCCTCCACCATGCCTCTACTCCCTTCCCTCCTCCTCCCCAATCGTATCATTATAGACAAAAACATTCTTTTTTAGTAAGGAAGTTAATGAGCAACAATTCTAGCATGGCCATGCACAAAGTTTTTGTAGTGGCTAGTGAAGCTAAGGAAACCATTCAATTTTTGGTTTCTTTAGGCATGGCCAACGTTTCCTTGCTTCAATTTTCTTGGGCTTGGTCAACTCACACCTCATCTCAACCAACAATGTGACCCAAATATTCTGTCTCAATAGTCCCAAAAGAGTATTTGGAACATTTGATGTACAAGTGGTTATCCTTGAGTAATTGTAAGGCTTGATCCACATGTCACATATGTGCCTCCCAAGTTTTGTTGTAAATTAGAATATCATCAAAGAAGACACACACGAAATTGCACGAAAAGGGTCAAAAAATCTTATTCATGAAGCTCTTGTAAGTGGATGGCACATCACAAAACCCAAAAGGAATCACTAAAAACTCATAATTCCCTTCATATGTGCAAGAGGCAGCCACATGAATGTATACTTCCTTCATCCTTTGGTGATAACCATAATGAAGATCAAGTTTAGTGAAGAATTGCACTTCATGAAGCTCATACAGGGGATCATTAGTGATGAGAATGGGAAATTTATTTTTGATCGTCAACTTATTAAGGGCACAAAAATCCAGATACATGCACTGATTGCCTTCTTTCTTCAAAACCATGACCTTGGAAAAGGAGTATGGGGCTATTGCTAAGATGTATGACTTGAGCCTCCAACAATTCCTGCACTATATTTTCAATTTAATTTTTTTGTGTAAAAGGATGGCGATAAGGGCACACATTGGGTGGTTGACTCATTGGAATCAATAGAATGCCATGATCATGTTCTCCATGTGAGGGCATAAGTTGTTTAGTGTGTCAAAGACCTCGTGATGTTTGTCTAAAACCAACTACAAAACAAGATGAATATCATTGGGAGAGTTATCCACAACTTGAATGGCATTGAATTGAGCAATAATGTTGTATTGACCTTTCTTCAAGAGCTTTTCCATACAATGAGAACTAGCAATTTATAGTGAAACAACTTGGAGACATTTGATGGTTTGTTTATGTCCCTCCTTAGTGAAGGGCATGCATAACCCCTTGAAATCCATTGTAGCAGGACCTAATGTTCACAACCATTATGCTCCCAAAACTACATCACACCTGCCCATTTTAATGGAAAACATGTTTGTTTCGAGGAAATAGTCCCCAATTCGAGTTTCACATTCCCACACTTAACACCACATTTCATGACACCTTCATTGGCTCGTGATTTGAAAAATGTGCATTGCATGGACATAACATTGTGTTTCTTTTGTGAATTGATGATGGATGAAGTTGTGGGTGTTGACAATATTGATTAATGCAATCAAGGCAATCACTTTACCATGCCTGATATATCCAACCAACTTCAGGGTTTGGGGAGCTATAATTCTCAACAAAGCATGGAGGAAATTTTGGGGATCCTCATAGAGAGGCTCTTGAGTATGGACCTCGTCAAGTGTAGTCTCGACCAAATATAGCTCGATCATATCTTCCTTTGAAATTTCCTCAGATGTGGTGAGTGATCCATATTCGTGAGAATTAATTTTTGTTCCTCACATTTATGCCCTTTGGAAAAAAAATCATCACAATGATAATAGAGGCTAAGACGTTGACATTCCATTGCTTCTATCAGTGTCAAGTTGTGGAATTGTAAGGGCTAGGAAGGAGGTGGAGTAGGCACAAAAGGGGGAGTTTGTGGTCATGGAACAAAATTCAAGCTTTTGTTATGGGCTATGACCACGACTTGGGCCTTTTTTGCTAGCTAAGAGGTCTCCAACCAAGTAGTGGGGTGGGTCCTCAAGGATTATGCTTTAATCTCCTCCTTGATACCATTGATAAAACACTCCTTGAAAAAATCCTATGATGTACCTTATTTTCTGATGGCAATCTCTCAAAGGAGGCAATAAAGCCTTCCACCATGCCAATTCAATGCAACTTGATCATCATCATAAAAAAAATGAACAATAGTTTCAAATCTAGCATAAATGGCCTTGATGAACTAGTCCTAATTAATGTGGTTCCCATAAGCCTTCTTATACCAATGCCACCATTTCCAACACTCCCTGTCTAGATATAACATCTCCATTTGGAGTTTTAGTTGTTCATCCTTGATACCATGGAGAGAAAAATATTGTTCCATTTGTCCCACCCATCCTACTAGATACAAGCCATTGAACTTATTTAGATCGATCTTAGGTAATCATTGCATCATATTGGGGTGAATGACATGAAAATATGGCCCATCTTAATGACCACCACTTGAGGAAGATTCCCCTACACGATCAATTGGCCCTATTCGATCGTTCCAAATATTAAAATAACTACCAATGGAGATTTTGAAGGATGATATTTGGTGGTTGTTATCGGTGTGGAGTGAAGATTAGAGGTTTTGGAATAAGTGTTGCATTTTGTCCTCCATGATAACAAGGCTAATGAGTTTGTCCTCTTTGTTATTGAGTATATTATTCTTTCTGGTGGTAGTCATGGGACCACTTTGATCTACTTGGAGGGTTATCGAAGAGATATTCTAATGTGATCAATGTCGTGCAAGGGTTCCTTTGGGAGAGGTCCCCCATAATGGTCCAAGCAGGCCAGCCTTGGGTTCCCTTTACTATTAGTGGGTTACTATATGAACAAAAAATTCAAATTTTTTGTATTCCCAATTATGTAGGAATTTCTCAGCTTGCATTGTAGAGGATAAAGTTTGATAGGGTCCTAATAGTGAATGAACTATAAACTGTTGTGGATGTTCCACTGGAACATTCATCACAACAAATCTTGTAATATTTTGAAATCTTTTATTATGCAATTTATTTCCTTACATCCCAAATTTATTATTATTATTAGCTTAATGCTCAATTTATGAAATAACTCAAACCTGGAAATGAAAGAACAAGCAAATGAACACACCATCCACGTAATTGAACGCAATATGTGACCTGGGAAACCCAATATGGGAGAAACTCCATCTAGAAGGTGAGGCCCATGCTTTTCTCTCTTTTCTTTAGTTATGAAATGCAAGTACAAAGAAAAGCACACTCACTATGGAGTTGCCCATGACACTATGGCATGAATGGCTATTGCATAATCTTCTGCCTCCTTTGTTATGCGCCCAAATCCTACTCCTAGATGTTATGCTTAACTATGGAACAAATACAATAATAAAAGAATGGAACCCCCTCTCTTCCTAGTGACCCAATATTTAACATAGCATGATAGCCATATAGGGTTAGGGTTGGGTTTTTTTCATGCCTCAACCCTCATTAATGTTAGGGTTTTGGACCCTCTAGAATCTTCTTGAAAGTCCACACAAGACTAGCCCCACGTGCATGAGTAATGGGGGATAACATGGTATACACTCAGTACCATGGTGGTCAACAAGGTAGGTCAACTTATGGGAGGCATAATTTCCATATACGAGCTCTGATTGAGGTGATTGTTGAACCGTTAGAAAGCTCTTAGTGTGGATAACAACATAGAGGGGTTGAGAACCATGCTTGACTAACAATACTTGACCAATATTTCTTGATTCTAACTAAGGAGGATAAATTGTATTCTTAGTCATGCTACTTGATTCCTAGTTATGCAAGAGTGTTCTCCTCGAGTGTTGTACTTGTTGTATTATAGCTACCAAATGGTCCAAAGGTTTTTGTAGGGATAGTTTTAGGTATACCTAATGGGATTTAGATATACTTGAGGATACATGGAAGATCAAATCCATTAGAAAATTATGTCTGATGCAATAGTACATACCACTAATAGAGGTGTACAAGGCCATCCAACCGAGTGACTCCACTTGTATTCCCTACTTGTATGCTTCCTAGCTATAGTTTTACCCGTCAAATTATAGATCTCTATGTTTAAAGATGTTGAAACATGACTCTAAATTAAAAAATAAAATTTGGATGTGTGTCGACACATGAAAGAGCTTTGATACCACTTGTAGTGTACTTAAATGACAAAAATTGTAGTGTACTTAAATGATAAAAACATAGAATTAAGAGAAATTATCACAATAAAATAATTTGCATAAAGTAAAAAGGAAGAACGAAAGTAGAACAAATGTATAGAACCTGTAGAATATTGACCTTTACATTAATGATAAAAAAACAACAACAATGTTTACAAGCCTATTTGAGGAGGAAACCTCTAAATGAGCAGAGCTCCAATACAATAATAATAACTTAGCAAAATAGTCAAGGTGGTTTTCTCAAATGGTTGGGAGGTAGGTCTCGCACTCTCCCCACCTAGTTTCAAATCCTCGATGAGACTTTAGCTCGTTGTGATAAGGTTAGAAGGGTATACACCCCCAAGAGTGGGACCCCCTCATGGGTGTGTCTCTGGACGTCTTGGCCCCTGCTAAGTCATAAGTTACTTTACTAGGCATCGACTTGTAGGTTGTTAGCACTAGCTTAAGGGTTATAGTGGTATCTAGTCGGATTTGTATCTTGCCCAGATAATACCAAATAGTTAGCAATACCTCTAGATTAAATAATAACAACAATAATAATAATCACTTAGCAAGACATTACATAGCTTCCTACTATAGATAGTTTCTCACTACCCAGACCCTAACCACCAGTGGTCCCACATTAACGAGTACCAATTACCTAATGGACTTTGTTCCATGATGATGACCCTTTACATTAATTAACTACACACTAACCACCTAGTGGACCTTATTCAAACAAGATAGCCTCGTACATTAATTAGCTAATCCATGAGTAGGGAGGTAAGGATGGGACCCTCACACACTTAATTGCATATTTTTTGGCTAAATGTTTAAAATTGGTGTTATTTAGTTCTATATATAGGAAATGCATTGAAGTAAAGCCAAAAAAGTGTTAAAAAGTAATATTTTCAATTTTATTTAAAATGTATGGCATTAAAAATATACAGTGAGATGAAAAGCATAATTTTGAGAACATAAATGGCATATAACATTATTAATAATTTTTAAAAAGGAGGGGCGGTAGGTGCGGGGGGTGTTCATATATGGCCCCGATGGAAATCAGATTCTAAAGTTTGCTTCGGGTCTCGGGCATAATTCAAATAATCAAGCAGAAGTATTGGTTGTATATATGGGGATGAAATTGATAAGAGTAGATAAATCTTTGAGTGTCATTGTCATTCGTGACTCATAACTGATCATAAAAGGATTGCACAAGATTGACAAAAGTTATGAACCAAGACTTCAAAGAATATATTTCAGGATAAAAATCGAGGAGCAAAACTTCCAATCAGTGGAATACTTTCACATTCTCCAACAACATAATGAGGAGGTCAACCTCCTAGCCAAGGATGTTGAACAATTGGACCAAGGCACTCTAAGGGTAAATGAGGTCTCCTCCATGCAATTTTTACCATAATTCAATGGTTAAAGGTAAATTTCAAATTTTTTTTAATGAAAAAAAATGTTTTGGGGGGTGATGTGACCTCTCCCCCCCTCAACATTGAACCTTATGATTCTCCTCAATTCATCACAACATCTGGCACATGCCCCATATCATCCCTTAGAGTACCACTCTCTACTTGGCACATGCTTCCTTCCTCCCACATGTCAAGACTTAAAGCCCACCACGAACAACAATAGGTTACATTTGGGATATATCCTTAGCTCGATGTCATTATGGGCGACACTTTTCCTCTTGGACACTCCCTCGTTCATGTTCGCATGGGACTCAGGTTACGGTCTTTGGGTTTTGGCTTAAGGTACCATCATTCATCATCATCTTATCCTCTGTCTATCAGTTCCCCGTGTGTGCACACATCGATACTCTCCCCTAGACTTTATATCTCGTTGAAGGCAAGGTTAAGTGCTCATTTTAGAATTTTCCTAACAGTCATTCTCCTCTTTGCCATTCTCGACTCTCCTGTCACCCCTTTAGTCAGTTTTTTTCTCACAACTCAACCATCTTCAACTCACCTCTCCTCATGTGGCGACGCAACCAACCACTATGTCGGTGTAACAATTGCAAAATGGATGCCATGAAGGGGAAGTTGAAGCTTTAGCAATAAGAGCTAGTTGTTATGCGGGAGACACATATTCAATTGTATCGAAAATTGCAGGATAGAGAAGACAAAAGAGACAAGGAGCTTGCCATCGTCCTCATGAAATTGAATCGACACTATGAACAAATCCACTCTCTTGGTAAGGAAATTCATCGAAGTCATCCAGAAAGTCATGTGCAACATGAAACAACCCCTTGTGAAGGATCTCTGATCCGGATTTATGTAGGAACACAATGAAATACATAAATACACATAAACGCAGAGATGCAGCGGAAATAAGACTTTATTTCATTAATAACAAATGACTGAAAAATGCTTACAGACATAATGGAAATAAACTACCTAGGGCGCTGGTAGCTTATCTTTGAGAAGAGATGTGGTGGCTACTGGCCTTTGAACTGCCTGTTACAATGAGGCTCGAAGGCCTATATATTACTAAGAAACAATGGAAAACCCTAAACATCCAAAAACCTAACCCTAGGAGATGAAACACCAGAATATGAGCCTCGTTGGGGTAAATTGGTACATCAATTTCCCGGGGTCGTAACTTTGGCATACTATCTTCGTTTGACGCACATGATACATCGTTAGAAAGATCTATCCGAGGAATACACTGCTAACAGTGAATACCGAGTTCGGAATGAACTCATATTTGCCGCAACATTCATGCCCAAAAAACATCGTTTAGGGCCTCAAAACAACTCCGGAAGTTCAGGACCCGAAGAACTGCTAAAAATAGTAAATTGTGCTACAATTAAGGAAACTGGAAAACTGAAAGAAACAATGGTGTGGGTCCAAGTGGAATAGGCGGGTGGCCACCAATATCCACCTGGATCAATCTCGCACCTCCTGCAAACTAATCCAACCTTTGCAACAACAACCAGAACATATCGAACATGAAGATCTTCAAGCAGTGGTGGATACTACTTTGAAAATTAATTAAACCAGGTTTTATGCAATGCAAATGTGCTTTTTTGCTGCATTCTTATGTCATAATATATACATGGAAGGATGGTAGCATTTTTGTAATAATTGTAGTAGACATTTATCAGCTAAGGACAGGGATACCCTTTGTTTTGCTGGAAGTTCATAGATAGAATAAAATTTTGTACTTTTTGGTTGTTTTAGCTTAGCTACATCCCCCTTTATAATACAAATTACCCATTTTTGTTAAAAAACTAAAATAAAAAAGGAAAAAAAAACACCAACTTTTAAGTTTTAGCAAACAAAAAACAAAACATTGAAAAAATTGAAAAAAGAACATTTAAAACAAAATTGAAAAAATAAGAAAAAAACACATTTAAAAATATTGATAACTCATAATTATGAATATTGAAAATGTCAAAAAAATGCTTCGAAAAAAAGGAGTGTCACTAGTAGCACCTCTTTTTGAAAAAAGGGTAAAAACAACCACTAAATGCAACCTCTAAACAGCAGAGGACTCTTGATGGTTCTCATAAAGTTGGTAACTATGATTGAGAAGATTGTATTGAGAATACGAGCTCCTTGTTGACACTTATTGTTCTAAAAAATGAATTAAAAATCTAAACTAGCTAAAAGAATACAATATGTGAATATGTGCTAGCTAAAGAAAATGGTCACGTGCAAGAGGCAAGTGATTTGTTTTTGTTGTTGTTTTTCATATCCATGTTGTGTGCTGTAATTATTTCAAATCCAACTCTAAAATTAAATTCTTGAAAAGGTCTTGTGTGGGTTCTAATGTTGTTACTGGATTGATCTAATTGGTCCTCAATTCGATCATAACCATTCTATGTTAAAAAAACTTTTGAGAGTATGTCATTATTATCCTGGGTTGTTATCTACCCTTCAACAAGTCTTCAACGACCAAATTTTGTTAACAATATAGGCCTCCTATTAAACCAGCCTATCAATTGTCGAGTGAGTCTAAACTCATGCTCTTCAATGCAAATTACCCATTTTTGTTAAAAAACTAAAATAAAAAAGGAAAAAAAAACACCAACTTTTAAGTTTTAGCAAACAAAAAACAAAACATTGAAAAAATTGAAAAAAGAACATTTAAAACAAAATTGAAAAAATAAGAAAAAAAACACAATTAAAAATATTGATAACTCATAATTATGAATATTGAGAATGTCAAAAAAATGCTTCGAAAAAAAGGAGTGTCACGAGTAGCACCTCTTTTTGAAAAAAGGGTAAAAACAACCACTAAATGCAACCTCTAAAAAGCAGAGGACTCTGGATGGTTCTCATAAAGTTGGTAACTATGATTGAGAGGATTGTATTGAGAATACGAGCTCCTTGTTGACACTTATTGTTCTAAAAAATGAATTAAAAATCTAAAGTAGCTAAAAGAATACAATATGTGAATATGTGCTAGCTAAAGAAAATGGTCATGTGCAAGAGGGAAGTGATTTGTTTTTGTTGTTGTTTTTCATATCCATGTTGTGTGCTGTAATTATTTCAAATCCAACTCTAAAATTAAATGCTTGAAAAGGTCTTGTGTGGGTTCTAATGTTGTTACTGGATTGATCTAATTGGTCCTCAATTCGATCATAACCATTCTATGTTAAAAAAACTTTTGAGAGTATGCCATTATTATCCTGGGTTGTTATCTACCCTTCAACAAGTCTTCAACGACCAAATTTTGTTAACAATATAGGCCTCCTATTAAACCAGCCTATCAATTGTCGAGTGATACTAAACTCATCCTCTTCAATGCAACAAGGAAGATCACTTAGATGTGTAATGTTGACTTGAAATTTAGTCAACATAAGATCGATTGCAAAGTTTTGCAATGAGCCTTATGACCATATGATTTTATTTTTCTTTATGACAATCACCCTAATGATTGGATGGATGAGCTTTGCATTCACTTAGCACTGTCTCACCAAAGACTCCTTGCAGGTAGCTCTAGGGTCATTCTCCTAGTGTGCATTAAAGTCAATAAGGATGGTGAGGTCATCACAATGTTATTTGTTTATATGTCATTGCTCATGCTTCAAGTTATATATTGATATGTTTTTATGTTGATGATGGTTGTCTTGTGCTTATGTCCATGGTCATTTACAACCATGAAAATTGTTTAAGTTGCTACACATCATCATCAATTATTTATGAAAACTTTAGCATGCAAATATTGTGAAGGGCAAGGTTGATGGACATGGATGTTTTGTTGTGGTGATTGGTTATGGTCTTTTAAATGACCCACACTTGCAAACAAGGGTTAGCATGCTAGTAAATGTCAACCCCTATGGATGGTTGTATTTGCAAATCATAATGCAAGGATTTACAATTAGAAGGCATGCAATTATTACAATGCCTATACTTGTTGCAAACCAAGGCAAGGACTCAAGGCCTCGAGTTTACTCTCACAAGAAAGCATAAAAGAAATGGTGTCCACCACATGCATTATAAGCCCATATAATAATACATTTTAATTTAAACTGCAAGTTATATTGGCAAATATGCATACATTGGGTAGATGCATGAGATGGTCATTTTTGAGTTAACAATCACTTTGTGGTTTGTTATATGCATTGGCTAAAAACATGAGATTGGGTTTTAGCTTGTTGACAAGTAGTAACCACAATGAAAATGAGTGAAACCCAAATATATTTGTGCATTGGACTAGCTTGCATTATAGCTGACATAAATGACATCCAATGTATGGTTTTGTGTGAGAATTTCCAACCTTTGATTATGATCCAACAGTGCCAAATCGATCTCACTCTTCAAAACCTTTTGCCCGAGCAAATTCATCCTCATTCTTGACTTAACTTTGAGTTGGAAATGGTGACTGAAGGTTGCATAATGTTTTCCCTCGTGCTGGTGGTGGAGGCTTGGTTTTCTTTCTTGGGCCTAGCCCTCTTCTCTTCATTCATGTGAAGGAGGGCCATGTTCAAATACATGAACACAATCTACAAAGGAAATGCAATCTGATGAAGGTGTTTTTGGCTTGGATATTGCTTGGTTTCGGACTACAGGAAAGGCAAGCTCACTATAAAACATGGTGCAAAACGCAATTATTAAAATGAGGTAGGAATCAAACCATGGATGAAATTGCATGTACACATATTATGTGATGCTCGGTAGTGATTTTTAGTGCAAACAAGTCATTTTTCTCATACCCATATCCTTGTGTTTACTCAAGTCTCTTTCATTCCATTTTTGGGTATGAACCCATTGACAACTTCAGCTCTTGAAAAATCATGGAATGTTATTCCATCTCAAAAAATCTCTATCCTAACGCTCTTTTACCTATCTATGTGTGTTAATTCATAAGTTTGTTGTGTAGTTTTCCAGTCCCATCAAATTTATTTTGCTCGTAGCCTTTGAATGAACAAATGGCATTTGATCAAACTCTCTATTTTAGATTGTAGCAGGTAAACATTTTTTAAGCTCAAGCGCCTCTTTTGCTTCACTTGCCCTCTATGAACATTGATAATCCCAAATCATTTTCCTTTTGATATTGTTCTCCACTCATTTGTTCTGGAAATAAGCCATAGGTGCAAGATCTTGGTGAATAAATTTGAGGGTTTCCTCATGCAAACAATGGTAGCCTATTTGTTGGTAATTTTCAGTGTTTAATACATCAACATGTATCATGGTAGTTCCCTACTCTTAATAGTAGAGGTTGGGAGCCATGATAGGGTTTTTATTGGCAAATGTTGGTGTAAAAACAACCCATTTCCTAATTGCTTAGGCATTTTGACCTCTATTGTGAGCTCTTATTGTGCACATATTTTTAATGGTAGATGTGTGGTTGGTGTGTTTGAATGTATGTGGTTATTCACCATTGAATGATCAAAGGCATAAATGTGAAATTGAAAATTTTGAATACAAGTTTTAATAATTGTATTGGGTGCCCAAAAGCAGTGAAGACATTGCATGCTCATTCATTTTGGTTTTTGTTACAACTTACACCCACAAAAGTTTATGAGGTTATGTGCATGCTTAGAATGTCTTGAAGTAGTTTCAATACATATATGTTCATGTTACTTCCATATGCATATTTACGGGCATACCTCTAAACATTGTTTACTAAATTATGGATGCCCATACTTGCACCAAAAAAATTGTTTGCCTTCCATGAGTATATTTCAAGCATTGGTAATGCAATTAGAACATAATAATAGTGTTAAATGAGGGTTAAAAAACAAGCATATTATCAAGGGAATGATGAGTGAAGCCGTGTTCCAAAATCTCAAGCTTGTGTTGGATGGTACGGATTATTGTACAATGCTCTATTTGTGAATGGTTGATTTGAACTTGTAGTTATCACACGTAGAATGTAATTGAGATGCACACACACGCTTTCTCTTAATGGTTTATAAATGTATGCATGCTTGAGACTTGTTGGAAGTGTCCAAAACTTGTTATTCGAAGAAAAAATGCACCCTTACATGCCTAGTTATGTATGAATAACTTGTTCAAATGATTTCACTCGAAATAGATGTGGGTGCATATAGTTTGTTTCCCAAAATGGTTTAAAAAGAGTTGATGTATGCACAAAGCTTATGTCTTACACACACATGCATGCACACACGCACTCACATGCATGCGCACACACACTCACATGCACACACACACACATTTCCCTTTAGCTCACACTCAATCAATCATAGTTGCACTAAAACCTTACTTGTATGCTTACATGATGTTTGTATGTGCTCGATTCTACAAGAATATGTGCATGTGCTACTTGTATATTGATGACATATTTGTATATGGCAAATGTTTCAACATTACTACTCTTCTAGGAAGCTAGTACGATACATATTTTGTAGTCTGATGATTTCATGGCTAGACCAATTGTAGTTTCAAAGGAACTGTGTCAACGAACATGGTGATTTTGTATAGAAGACAAGTGACAATTGATCTCACTTTATCTATGCACACACACAGACACACACACACACACACATCTATTTTGCTAGAATACATGGATAAACATATTTGCATTAGCTATATTTTATTTGGAAATGTTTTGAAAAAAATGCACACTAGTTGAGTAGATTCCCTTGGTTATCATAAGACCTCATCCCACTTTGTCCAATGTGTCTTTCCAAATTCCATCCATCCCAAATTCTATTTGAATTGTCCATAAATTATTTTTTGGAGGAAATTCAAGGGGTGGTTGTGACTCTTCACCTGCCAACTATTCCTCCATAAAAGAAGGGGAAGGAGACTTGAACAAAGGGAGGAGAAAAGGGAAAGTATACTTGTGTTCTATTTCTACAATTGAACATTCATGTTGTTTTAAATTTTAATTGGTCTAATAACAACCTACAATGATATGATAGCTTACTGTAGGGGTCCAACATAAGGGTGAAAACAAGCTCTACCATCTTTTGAAGGTATATTCATTGATTTGTTTTCATGGAATATGTTTTCTATTATATCTTGAAGACTAACTTAGCCATGATTGCAAATCCCTTTGAGATAATCCAGGTGTAGAATCCTCCAAAATAGATTCCTTACCATCTGAGGCTTCTCTCGTTGTGTCTCTGTTGTTTGTGAATGGTGCATGGTTTCAGAAACATCTCATTCACTAGGAGTTGATCTTGTTGTATGACTTGTTGGGTTATCATTTGGTTGTATCGTAACTCCGATATGAATACAACTCTCTTTTTTGGGGGCATATCTATGATATTTTCTCTGTGTATGTTATTACATTGTCAACTTTCTTGCTTCACTTCAAAAACATGCTTTTCTATTTTATTTGCTTGATACAAACTTGTGTATATTATTGTACATATGTCTTAGTTCAATTTTCAGTTGTATATATTTAACTTTTTGCAGATTTATTTCTCATTTTTATAATTTAATTTAGCTTGCATTCACTTACTTTATGGTTGCAACTTTCATTTTTGCACTCAATTTCCTTTTTATTACAACCGCTATCTAGCTTTTAATTTTGGACAATGATCTTTATTTGCATTATAAATAGAAAATCAAGCATTTATTAAAGGCCAAAATAAACCACTAGCATAAGGCTCGTATCTAAAGTTAACTCACACATGTCTAAAGAGACCCAATACCCTTAAGGTGGAAAGGCTATGCTAACTCAATTGACTAATCAACCTAGTTAGTGAGTTTAGGGCTTAAAGCATAACCTGGGTTATAATCTTAATTGTTGGCATCAGAGCCCTACACGTGTGTTGTCGTGGGATTGCAATTTCCACCATCAATGTAATTTTCCATTGATCCAAATGATACTTAATTTGACTGTAACCATTCTTTGTTAAAAAAACTTTTGAGAATATGCTTTATTATCCTAGGTTGTTATCTACCCTTCAATAAGTGTTCATCACCATGTTTTTTATTAGACTCCATTAACAATATCCACCTCCTCTTAAACTAGCCTATCAATTGTCAAGCAATGGCAAACTCAAGCTCTTCAATGCAACAAGGAAGATTACTTAGGTGTACAACACCTTAAATTCTTGAGATTTTCTTTGTCAAATTGTTTAAAGAGTTACTTATGTTACTAGAAGCAAGCAAATGCATTGATGTGGATGAGATGATATTAATATCCCAATGAAGATTAAGGTAGATTAAGGCAACTTGTAGATGACATTCTTAAATAACTTTTGAAATTCATTACTAAATAATTTAGGTTTCTAAACTTATGAATGAAAATCAAGCCATTGTAGTGGCAATTTCATGGATAACTTCAAATCCATGGTATCACAAGTTGCACTCATCACAATTGTTTATCATTAAACATTTTAATGATTGTGTGGTATTTTTGTTAAAAAAAAATCATAAGGAGTTCCTTCATGTAAAAGTTGTTGATGTTTGGACAACATTGGGAAGACATTCTTCCATATATATATA
>JASDQU010308544.1:97626-113639 GCA_032191745.1 Picea mariana
ATGTGTGACATGATATTTATAATACAAGGTATAAATATATATAATAAATAAGTAGTTATTTATTATCCAAGGGCCGCATCCTTTCATGGATAGTCACCATATGTTCTCTATATATGGAACACTCATCATTGTAATAATATATCGAATACAATATCATCTCATATAGAAAAATCAACATGGTATCAGAGCAGGACTGGGCTTGACTCCCTCATGGGAGGGCCCAGGAAAATGAGAGAGATAGCTTGTGTTATGTGTGAAGAGATTCACTTGGATAGATTTAGAGAGCACAATTGGAGATTCTCACGTATTGAGCAGGATGGGATACTATCATTCTGCAATATGATGAATGGTGCAGGGAGATTTGAACATAAAACCACATGGATTGATTTATTTGTCAAACTGGAGGTGATGGATGGACTTTGGTGGGCATAGAATGCATGGCCAAGCTTCTGGATAGAAGCGACGCATATGGAAATCCCGATGGGCATGTTGTGCATGACCTTGGTGGCGATGTAGGTGAAGGAGAATCTGTCACACTCACTCCTAATCCCACTTCTCACGTATTACCCTCTCTTTTGTTGGCTCTGTGGCACCATCCTAAAACCTTATGCCTGCATCAATTACCAAGCAATGTTGTAAATGTGTCTCTTCTACTTTCACTGCAGTGGGAATGAATTATTCGTGTGTTTTCCTTACTAGACATCAATCTGAATGATGTAGAGCATCGATTCTTCGCCTCGATAGAATAGAGAAATGAAAGGAAAGTGGTGGCAGTGGTAGCAATAGAAAAGGGGGGCAATCCAGCCTCATGTTTATGGTGTTTCTCAAGAGGAAGAATGTGAGCAACAACGAGGTGATAGAGAGAATAATGCTTATGGCAACTTATAGGGTCTCCTAGCCTTGGTTCGACTCACCTCCTCCATCGCCAATGAGGCTCGTGCAATAGGGTTGGACATTTAACCTTTCAATGCCAAAATTTTCTTAGCAGTAAAGAAGTGGACATTCTATAGACAGTTATGGTAAAGGAGAATAATACAACAATAAATCTAGCAGTAAAGATCAGGGGAAATTATCCAAGGATTCCATTGCTCCACTAATCGGGGATTGTTACGATGAAGATGAGGAGGAATCTGAGTCTGATGTTATGGATATTGATGAGGACTCTGAAATTGAGAGGATTATCATGGAAAGGGTCCAACTATGGATTAATGCAGTCGGTTGATAGTAGAAGAATGGATGTTTTAGAGCATAGATAAGAGAAACAAGTGAGAATTTCAAATTCCAAAATGTCTCGTAGTGTTAATTATGCATAATATGTTTCACTTGAGGAGACATTTGCTCCAGTCACCAAGGGAAAAGAATATCATTGATCAATGTAAAAGGGAATTGGCCTCTGAGTTTGAAATAAAGGATCTTGGTTTAATGCATTATTATTTGGGATTAAAAGTATGTCAGAAGCCAGGTGAGATCTTCCTTGGTCAAGGGAAGTATGTTATCACGATCCTTCAAATATTTGGGATGATGGAATGCAAGTCCATGACCACTCCCATGGTGACAAACCAAAAGAAATTGATAGACTCTGAGTCAGATTTGGTGGATCCTTCTATGTACCGACAATTGATCAGATCATTAATGTATTTGGTGTGACAGAGAATGTTTCCCTTACTGAGAGGGAGTGTTGATGTTTGAGGTAGCATCACGAGACATTCTCCCTGGTGGGTCCTATGTGGATTAGTAAGGGGGAATGTGGACTTCATCCTGACGTGCCTTAGATGGTCAGATGAAAGAACCAAGACATTGGTTTCACGAAGAAACCTCGATATTTCTTGGGGAACATTGGTTCCAAGAGGGAACCTCGATGTGTCCTAGAGATGTTTGAGGCAACATCATGAGACATTCTCCCCGGAGGGTCATGTGTGGACTAGTAGGGGGGGATGTAGACTTCATCCCGACATGCCTAGGATGGTCAGATGAAGGAACCGAGACATTGGTTTCACGAGGAAACCTCGATATGTCTTGGGGGACATTGGTTCCATGAGGGAACCTTGATGTGTCCTAGAGATGTTTGAGGCAACATCATGAGACATTCTCCCCGGAGGGAATGTGGACTTCATCTTGACGTGCCTTAGATGGTCAGATGAAGGAACCAATACATTGGTTTAATGAGGAAACCTCGATAAGTCTTGTGAGACATTGGTTCAATGAGAGAACCTCAATATGTCTTAGACATTGGTTTCATGAGGAAACCTCTATATGTCAAATATGGTCAAAGATGACTTATCTTGATCAAACCCAAGGGATTGGCCACCCCTTGTAGGATGAGCTAGCTCAAGTCTTGTGGATATCAACTACATCCGTGACATGGTACTGAAGGGAGCAGTGAAGCTCTATTACATCTCAATCGATGAGCAGATAACATATATTTTGATGAAGCCCTTGTCCAAAGGGAAGTTTGTATACTTCAGGGACAAGTTGGGGCTTGTGGAGATTACTCGTTTGGTTGAGGGAGTTTTGATATTCTTGCATTGTGGATAGTCACTGTGTTGTTGGACTGACATTCTCCCTATGGAGAATGGTCTAGGTTGGATAGATTGTTGATATATCATGGACTGACATTTTCTGTGGAAAATGGTACATGACTGACATTCTTCCTTTGGAACAGATGATGACCTGATCAAGAAGAATGGTCCTTGTAGTCACATGACATTTTGTTTAGTGCGTGACTGCGGGACACATGCGTAGTTGTGAGACTATGGAGGAGATTGTGTGTCTCTTGATAGTAGTTGCGTGCTACTACGGTTGTTGTGCCCCACTAACAAAGATTGTGTGTCATTGAACAATAGATGTGTGCTACTACGGTGGTTGTGTACCACTAGCAGAGACTATGTGTCTCTGGACAGTAGTTGTGTGCTACTACAGTGGTTGTGTACCACTGGCAGTGATTGTGTGTCACTGGACAATAATTGTGTGCTACTAGCAGAGGTGGTGTACCATTAGACAATAGTTGTGTACTACTATGGATCAACACAGTCATGTTCTACTAGATGGCATTGTAGTAGTTGTGTGCTACTACAATCACTTGAAGCAATTGTGTGTTGCTTGATTGCAGAGATTGTGACAGATGATTCGAGATATCGATGACATGGTAGTAGCTATGTGCTACTAGTTGATTGCATAGTAGTAAGTGGACAACTAGATGAAGACATCATAGAAAGATACCTCCCTAGCTAAGAGGGAGTGTTGATGTTTCAACATCGGGCATACATTCTCCTAGGATTGGTCATGGTGATTTGACTAATGGTGAATGGCCCAAGCGTAGTCTTCAAATAGCATAAGACTCGATGTGCTAGTGTTCCTCGAGTGTGTGGAAAGATCGGGCAGACATTCACCCACAGGGGTGTACCTGTGGTGAATGTCCCAAGTAAGCATAGGGCATACCTTCTCCTAGATTGGGTTGCAGAGCAAGGGAGATAGGATGCATTTATCACAAATATGTACTTGTGGTAAATGGCCCCAGGCGTAGTCCTTCCTTGATCATGACAAGGAATAATATAGACTCGAGGTGGTTGAGGTGCTTTCCATGTGTTAGTTAGCATCGGGATGGCATTCACTCACAGGGGTGTACCTGTGGTGAATGACCCTGGTGTGGTCTTTGTCTCAGTTATGGTGATTTAATAAGGAATGATAAAGACTCAAGATGCTAGATCATATCACATGCGGACCCAGAGTGAGCCTGATCTCAAAGAGAGTCAATTGGCTCAAAGGGAGAGCCGCATTGGGAGTTTCCCCTCAGTTCAAGTGGGAGAGAGACATATCCCAAGACTGACAAACAAGTGTCATGAGTCTAGGGTGAAGTTTTTATACTTCAGAGACAAGCTTTGGCATGATGAAGAATGTCTCCCTCGTTGAGAGGGAGTGTTGATGTTTGGAAAACACCGGGAAGACATTCCTCTCTTTCTCTCTCTCTCTCTCTCTCTCTCTCTCTATATATATATATATATATATATATATATATATATATATATATATATATATATTACAAGGTATAAATATATATAATAAATAAGTAGTTATTTACTATCCAAGGGATGCATCCTTTCATGGATTGTCACCATATCTTCTCTATATATGGAACACTCATCATTGTAATAATATATCGAATACAATATCATCTCATATAGAAAAATCAACAAAAGAAACTATAACAAAGACAATGACTTTTTAGTTTTAGCACTATATTTGTTATGGCATATACATGTAACTTCCTTAACTATGATTAATGTTAACATAGTTGCAAGGCTATGGCCTCTAGAGGTGTGACAATAAAACTCAAGATTTTGTTCCATTTCTTTCCAATGTTCTTTAAAATTAACAACACAACACTATTAAGTATCTTACAAAGTTTTTTTGACAACTCTAGCATGGTACTTACCATGGCGTAGTTAAAATATATATTCAATAGATCTAAAATTAGATTGGTATAAAGGGGACATAACATAGTTATCAAGGTATTTGTTTCCATGTAACCACCTAAAGACTTCATCATCGTCGATGGGTGGTAACTAGGGTAAACCATCAACGTAGACAATAGTATGCCTGACCTAGTAGGGACATTGAGTATCATCACATAGGTTTGTTGACATATCACATAGTTAGGTAGCCTAGGGACTTGACCCTGAGACCTCCTACTTGAAAATCACACCACACACTCACTCGAGCTAACCCACCGAGCTACATAATTATTGAGTTATGTGGACATATTGGGCCTTATTTAAAGTTATCAATGTTTGTAACATGGAAAATTGCAAATGCAAAAATCCCACACATTGTCATAAATAACAAGTAGAGGTTGATTTATCGCATGCCACAATGATTTTTTCCTAGCATTATAAATCTTGTAACTTAAGTTAACACTCGAGAAACACTAGTGGAATAATATTTTTCTAAAAATAAGAACATTCCAAGGAAAAAGTTTGGAGAAGTCAAAGAAAATGTTACATGTTTTTCAAATGCTAAGCTTGGGTTGAAGACTAATGGAAATACGCAAAATATATGGCCTAGTCTTAAAAGTGCCTACACATAATTTCATATATGTTCACTATTCTTGGGTAGAGAGATATAACCTTCATTATGTTCCCCATATCCATATGATTTGGTTGTTTGAAAAGAGTAGAGAAACGATTGACATCGAGTGCTTCCAACCCCTGAAAACCTACAAATGTTGACCCATCATAATCTTTAAGATCCTAAATTGTGTTGATTGCCTTTCTGTGGTTGGCAAACTACTGGAAGTATTTGGTATTTTGATCACCAAAAGCTAATCATGTTGCCTGACTCTTGATTCTCCAATCCTTTTCTTGGTCCATGAGAAGTTTTTCTTTTTGTGCCTCTAAGAACTTGATTGTGGAGATGGCCTCCACAGAAAAGGAACCATCGGTATAAGTCTCATACTAACTTTTCAAGTCTTCCTCAATACTATGCAGCCTTCTATTTCGAGCCTGAAGTCTTTCATGAGCCCATGGAATAACCTTTTCCTCCAAATTCTTTAGTGAAGCGACAAACTGGATACACATGGATTTTGGTAAACCTGGGTCATATTTTTCCCAATTATTAGAAACCAAATATCTAAAATCAGACTCCACTGCCCAGGATGGATTATACTTGAATGACACCTTTGGTTTTTCAAAACAATTCCCAGTTCGATCCAAATCGGAAAGTGATATGATATTCTTCTATTGTCCACCCATAAATGGAAGTTGGGTAGTGAATCAATCAGTATTTGATGTAATAAAATCGATCAAGACACTTGGTGATCCCCTAAGGACTCACACGATTGTTGACCTAGGTTGGTCTAGCCTCTAAGGGATCAATGTCTACCAAACCCTCTTGCTTGAAATTGTTTACAAAGTAGTCCTCGAACCTATTTGCTCGAGCCACCGCTCCACAGATTTCACTCATGTTTAAGATAAGATTGAGGTCACTACCCACCATAAAAATATCATGATTTATACATTCCCGACTCAATAGAGAATTCCATAAAGGTTCACGATTGTCATATGGTCCATATAAATTTAGTAGTTCAACTTGTCGACCTAGTTCCCGACTATGAACTATGGTACACAACCCTGAAAAGATAACAAAAGACATTATCAACTCAAGGGAGGATGACCATGTTGTTACCATTCCGCCAAAAAATCCAAAAGCATCCAATGAAACAAAGTTCCAATGTAACAAACAACTTTTTTTTTTAATTTATGCAATAATTTCGGAACACATAAAATCTTGTAAAAATAATACATCAAGATGACTAGTGAGCACTAGTCGTTTGAGGGCCATTTGTTTAGCTCGACCCCCCTAAGACTCTCACATTCAAAGAGAGCATTTTCATGGTGCAACCCCACAAGGGGTGTGTGTTGCTCTAAGTACCCCTGAAATAAGGCTTTGCTTCCCTTGGTTGACTTCACATACAACTTTGACTTGAGCTAGCTTAAAGGTTGATTTGCGTCCTGCCTTCGAGCCTCCGGGTTCTTTATAGGAATCGAAACCAAGTCCTCCTGACTGATTGCTACCTTGTGAAAGGGAGGGAGGATGGATCCAAAGATGATAATGGCCTCCTCCTTGGAAAATTAATGACGGCTCATTAGAACTAAGTTCACTAATAGACCCTACTACATCATGAGTACTCCCATCAAAATCATTGGCAAGGTTGGTAACATTTACATCCAGTGGGAATGCCACTTTACCATCGGTGGAGATAGTTTGTGCCCAAGGAATGTAGAAAATCCACTAGGTTCTGACGAGGCAGCCATATCAACATACTAGAAGTAATGCTAGGGTATTTCTTACAAACCCCCTCGACTCGATTTTGACTCGAACATCCTTCTGAGATCCCAAGACTCTTCTTCCAAATAGACTCTAGATTTAGTTGTTGAGAGGCAAAAACGTGCATCAAACCTTGGGGGAGGGAGAACACAAACCATGCATCAAGATAACTTCTGAACCAACAAAAAAAACTTTTCTCAGGCGGAGGCAAAGAAGGCAAAAATTTTGAATCCAAAACATCAGGACATTCCCTCTTTCCCACTTGTTGTGAAGAAATACGAGGATAATTTACAATGGGGATGGGGGAGGGCTCACAACTAGGTGAGGGTTGAGTCTCCTTATCCCTCCAAACCTTCTGAGTAAATGACATATCACAATCTCAAATTGAGTGACCATATTGGTGATAACGGATACATCGAAAGGGAATATTTTCGTAATCCAAGATTTGTATGAATTTGGACGAACCGACTTCAATCTCCATGGACTCAAACAACCCTGAGCTCACATATATATCTACTAATATTTGTATGAGTCATCCATGAGAATGAACTTACCCAATGAATTGTCGATTTCCTCCAATGCCTTGTCAGTCAAGAGCTCCATTGGAAGGAGGGGTAATTTAACCCATACCAGAGTCAATTTGACGAATTCTTCATGCACATTAAACCCTAGGTGACAGGCTTTGAGCAATAGGAGTGCTCGGTCGCAGAACCAATGGCCTTTTAAAATCCATCTGGCATCAACTTCCATCTGAAAAATGAAGCCTATCCATCCACGTTCAAGGAGATAAAAAATAGGTCCTTTCTCCAACACATAATTCCATTGGTCCTATGTCCACTGGTTAATGCATTCAAGGGTCATTTTCCTCCCTAAAAATTTTCCAACAAGTGATTTTCCTAGCAGAGAGGCCACCTGCTCGACCTGCACGTCTTTTCTAACAACGAGGGAAACTCCCTGGCCACGTGACTTGACTACCTTTCTACATTTTTTCTAAGAACCCACTTTGTTGTTTACATTATTGTCATTATGTGTTATCTCATTCTTAGGGTTTGGAGAAGGAGAGTCTCAAGTTCTGTGAACTTTCTCCTTATCCTACATAGAAACAAACTATTTATCTCTGCCACCCTCTAAACACTTTTTTTTCGAGACATGGTTGGAGGAAGCTTCTACTTCAATTATTATGGGTATAGATCAAGGGCAGGCATCGTCACCCCCAAGCACATGGCCCCTCGTGCCCTCCACCTACTGAAAAATTGCATCTTTTGATAACGTATCCTCGTTGTAGTCGACAAGAGGCTCATATTCAACCATGTGGATGTAGTTGTCATCCTCCAAAAAGACTCCTATGTCGATCTTGTCTACACCCTAACCAAGGCGAGGGGCCTCCTAAATGTCTCGTGGAAACCCTTGTGCAAAGATGCCCGCGATAACCCTGGACCTCTTCCATGATTACGTGACTCTAGGAACAATAGTTGCACAATATGGCTCGATACAGGGCATTCACCTTGGTTTTATCAGGAGGGCTAGAGGTCTTATCCACCATCTATCCTCCAAAACCCAGAGTCTTGGGAGGGTTGTGTTAAGCCATGCTTCCATAGACGTGTGATGGAGACTACTTGTTGCCTATCGGGGAAGTTAGGTTGATAGATTCAACACTTCCACTTACAGGTTATATCTAGAGTTAGGTCGATAAAGTTGATGCTCTAACATATTACAACATAGTAAAGGATAAGACATGCAAGATGGAAGTAGGTTAGGGAGGAAGGATGAATTGAAGCTAGTTGAGAATGTCACTTACAGATTAGATGTGCCACTCTTGCTTCCTCACTTGGTTCCTATCGTGTTTTCAACACTTGTTTTGATTCACTTTTGATATTTTACATTTGATGATCAATGATTGATGAATTATTGTACTTTTGTTATTTAAGATTATTGAATGATGTATTTAGTTGATTTATTGTCCTGCATGCTTTGTTGTGAATATACAAGAACTATGCACTAGAGATAGTGAATTTTTATCACTATTACATGCACAAGCTACGTGTAAGCTAGCTGCTATGTGTACATACCCTGCACATGCACACTAATACAATTACTTGATGCATTAATCACTAAACTAGGTTATTCACTGTTTAATTAATGATCTAATGATTATGTAAATTATATTGCATACATAAATATATAATACGATTAAATATCCTCATTGACTTTGGTTATTACTTGGTATGATGAATTAAATGGGTATGTTAGGTTGCCATAAATTTTGGGAAAATTTGTCAACGTTGCATTTATAAGCCAGCACGAGAAGAAAGACTTTGCATTCTCTTTTATTGTTATTTTATGTAACTCTTTTAGTATTTTATTTTTTAACTTTTTTTTCCCCAAAATTCTAGAAGGGGAGGTTGATGGCTATTAATGAGGGCGTTTGAGGAGACTTGAAGAGTGTGTATGGAAACTTGATAAATAGAGAGGAGGAAGTGGTGTCGAGGGGAGGTGGAGAGGAGGACGTTGAGAGGTTGGAGCTTGTTGAGAGATTGGAAAGTTCCGCGAAGAAATATTTTCTTGTGACAAATTTCTTATAGCATTTTGTGCATTGTTGTTCTTGGAGTCACAAGCACGGAGGGCCAAAAAAACAAAAGCTCTCTTGGATTTAGGAAGCTAGCTAGGCTCCTAGTTAGCAAGGAGGATAATTTTGTTCCACTCTGGGTAGAGTGAACCTATTGGTCACTTCACCTATGCATTCATTATAACAAGGACAAATCCATATATTTCTCAAAGGGTAAACAATTATTATTGATTATTAATTGACATGTTGTTGAGATACAATAAGTGTGCATATGAATACACGTAGATGTGATAAGTCATATCTTTGGCAAAGGGCATGACCTATTATCATTACACTATTAATGACTATATTACATGATAATTGTCCTATGACTATTCTTATGTGATATTTATTTATTATATAGTGACAATAGATCTAATATAACTTAGGTATATTACAAATCTTCCCCCTTTAAAAATGTTTTGTCTTCAAAGCATAGGCAAAGAAAACTTCTTCTGATAGAAGAAACAATCTTTTTGTAATTCTCATATATTAGACAAGGTCGAGGACACAAAATGATATGACACTCACTGATGATAAGATCATGGATTCAATCTACTTTGTTGTTGACTTTGGGGCTCGTATATCTTCAGATGATTCGATATGTAAGTACACCATTGACCCTTGTTAGGTACCTTCGAATATGGGTACATTGCTTCTAGAATGCTATGGGTACGTTGCTTCTAGAATGATTTGGGTGTCGATATGGTACCGTGATAAGATGATCCTTGTTAATCTTTTTGTGATTTACTTGAGTCAACATGTGATCCAGATTATATTGAGAACAAAATGAGATACAAAAGAAAATATAGCAGAGAACACATAAATAAAGTGAAACCCAAGTTCTATTAATGAATAACATAATACTATAGAACACAAACTCGTTAAAATGGTGGTAGCTTATCTCTGAAGAGAAAGAGATGTTAGATATGTTCATTCACAATAAGCATTACATCGCACTCCATTGCATGCTCAAAAGACCTCCTTCACATCGATTATGTATGAGAGTGTGAGAGGAGAATAATTTCCGTGATGCATGTGGGATAAATTGGTCTAAGTTTAAAAAATGTCATAGGCATGTAAAACATTAGGACTTCTCGGTAGGTCACCCATCCTAATACTACTCTAGCCCGAGCGCGCTTAATTACGAAGTTCTAATGGGATCCAGTGAACTAATGTTATAGGCGTGTACATAATACCATTGGACAATCATTACATGATGGTTGTAATTAACAAATGGAGATGTCATTACATTACATTCCCCATTAAAAGGGTGAATATCATGGTTTATCAAAACCACTGGCTCAAAAATGTTGATTGAGTGGAAAAGGTGCATGACCATTAAGATGCACCTGGATCAATCCTGCCCCCTTAGGAAGCAATGGTTCTCATTGTGCCAAGTTCCTTCGAGAGATGGGGAAACTTTTGTTGAATCTGAACCTTAGTGATTTGCTTGCCTCGTTGAAGTAATTATCCTGCTTGTACTTGGCATTCGCTTGTTGAAGGATGTCATGAACCTGTGGTTGGAGGTGTTAGATTCGTTCAACAAATCTAGTTGCATAATCTACCTTGGACCGAGTGTGAGAGGACTCTTTCGGTGAAGATGTAGCGGGAAGGGCTATATCAATGGGGGCTAATGGTTGGAACCCCAAGCACACTCGAAAAGGGTTGTGGATGATATAGCAATGAAGGTATCTATTATAACTACGTTGAACATATGGAAGACTCTCATTCTGTGGAAAGAAGAATCTATAGATTGGACCGTTGGGTAAGGGAGCATTGAGCACCAAGTCAATGGAATGCTTGACTTGGCAGTGCAGAGGCACCCTCGTAGGTGAAAAAATGCATTTTTTCTCCTCTATAATCTTGTCGACCTGCTTCTATTGTATAGAAAGGTCTTAGGGCAAGGCTGTGGTGGTTGCAATGACCTTTTGTTCCCCTTCTGACCGGACCATAAAGAGGGAAAAATTTATGGTCTAAGAGATTACTTTGCGACATTATTTTGTTGAGATCAATGAAATGGAAGTAGTCATAACTACCTTTGGTATCCTATAAAGCTGACCCCCAAAGTAATAATGACACTACAGGGCTGAGAGTCATATACAACGTGACATTTCCACATATATCGTTGTCCTAAAAGAACATCACAAACTTCAAGTGGGGCAACATCACACAATGCCTCATCTTTGAAGGGCTTAATGTTGTAGGACATGAAACACTGTTGGCTAATATGAAGGTCTCGTCCCTAGCTCAACCAACCAATGGTGTATGGTTGGGGGTGTGGCATCATCAACAACTTCAATATCTTGATGACCTTGTTTGAGATCACGTTCTTCTGGCTCCCATTGTCAACATTGAAATGTAGTGGGGTCCCCTTCACCCAAATCTGTGAATGAAAGAGGCGCTCGCCCTCCTCAAGCTCCTCTGACTCATCTGGTTGGATCTTTGTGGTTGCAATGGTAGCAATAGGTTCTACATCGATGATTTGCTTTCCCTATTCTGAATCGGAATCTAAGTCAGGTTCTGACTCCTTTTCTTTAAGCTCGACCAACAATGACTATTTCAAGCAACATTAATCAGTGTTGTGCCACAGACTTTTGTGGAACTCACACCACTTTCCAATGTCCTTCTTTGTCTTCTCGATACCCTTCTTTGCTTGTGGCTTGGACTGGATTTCTTGAGGTTGAACTTCCTTGCTCTATCTTGTTGACTTGCAAACTCACAACTAGCCACAATCCCACAAATAGCTGTAAGGCATAATTTAAATTTTTTATTATCTACGATATATTAAATATTTAACTATAGGTGGGACCCCCTTGTTGAAATATTGTAATTGCAAAGAGTATTCTATTTATTATTGAGTTATTAATCATCAGATCAATCCCCTTTTGTGGATTGATCATGTCGGCCTTTGTACTTGACCAAATACCCTTTTGTGGATTGGTCAAACCCTAATTGTATTATGCAAATTAAGAAGTCACCCCCCAAGCCCAATTAAAGTGGTTTTAACCACTAAGAAGAGAAGTCGACCCTGCCTAGTGAAGAGACACCTTTCTAGTGCATGCCAGCTAGTATAAGTAAAGGACGCTA
Organism: Picea mariana; assembly: GCA_032191745.1. Taxonomy (NCBI): domain Eukaryota; kingdom Viridiplantae; phylum Streptophyta; class Pinopsida; order Pinales; family Pinaceae; genus Picea; species Picea mariana. Next base: position 110,144 of record JASDQU010308544.1, read on the forward strand.
GCGCCTCATTATCTCACTCACTCATTCGCTCATCAAGTGCACAATTTTGGTAGTTGCAGTTGGGAGAAGAAAGAAGAGAGAGGTGCATTGCTCAGTGTTGGATATTCTCTACTGTTTTGGTTTATTGTCTTACCATTGTATTGGATATCTATATTAAGGAAGTTTTGATGGGTTGTCTCCCCCATGAGGGTTTTCTAGGATAAATGTTGTATATCTTGTGATTGTGTTTCTCTCAATGATCCTACCTATGTTATTGTTATCTAGTAAATTGAAAATAAACCTAATAATAGATCAAAACTTAACATTGTATCAGAGTTAAGCTGAAGAGAGCACCTTTCATTGGATAAGCAAAAACATCACTATTGTCGTACAAGCAAATTAGGGTTTTCTATTGAAGAGGAATTTCAGCCTATAACTCATCAAGGAAGTGCACCCTAGCCTAGCAAACTCTTTGGAAGCCTAGACGCACTTTTTCAGTGGACAGAACTCTTGAAAAGTGAAACCCTAGTTTTCACCAGTAATAGAAAACCAGGAAACCAGAACCAGTACCAGAAGTACTAGTCCGGAATTCTGAAGGCCCAGTTTGAAGGGGAAAAATTTGGATTTTCTGAAATCTGACTTTACCAAGCTACTCACGTCAAGGAAGCATTCCTCTTGGTAAGTTCAGATTTAAATTCTGAGCATTTTCAATTTTTGGTCATTTTCTCAGCTCCAGGTCAAGATGTCTGCAAGCACTTAAGCTTGTTGACAAGCTAGAAGGTGTGGATAACTTTCGTGCTTGGAAGTATAGCATTGCACTCATTCTTGAAGAGAACGACTTAACAAGATTCATTAAAGAAGATGTACCAAAACCTACTGATGTTGCATCTAAAGACAAACACCAAAAGGACACAGTTAGGGCCAAAATAATCATTGTTGACTCTATTAAAGATCACTTGATCCCTCAAGTGGCTTCAAAGAAAAATCCAAAATAAATGTTTGATGCCCTAACCATAATGTATGAAGGAAAGAACATCAGTTGAAAGATGAATCTCAGAACTCAACTCAAAAGTACAAGGATGCAGAAAGGAGAAACAGTCCATGAATATTTTTCTATGATATCACAATTCAAGGAACAACTAGAAGCAATTGGTGATACTCTAGATGAAGATGAACTCATAATGACAGCTCTTGATGGTCTCACAAGACCTTGGGATGCATTTATCCAAACTGTTTGTGCCAGAAAGGAGGAACTACATTTTGACAGTATGTGGGAAGAATGTATTAAAAAAGAAGCAAGAGTAGCTAATCGAGAAGTAGTACTATCAAGAGATGAAGATCAAGCCCTAACTGCTCATACTAAAAGAGGAAGGAAGAGGTCCCACTTCTAGAAGGAAACTCATCAACATAAGGAGTCTCACTCCCTAAACAAATTCATCCATAAAAAATCTCACCCTCCAAGGAGATTATAGAAGTTTTAGAAAGGTCAAAGAAGAGAAAATGATTTCTCATCCTACCAATGTTACCATTGTGACAAGATGGGACATATTGCTAAGAATTGTTCAGCTAGAAGAGAAGAATACAAGAAGAGAAATAAAAGACACTATGCCCATACAGTTGAAGATGAAGAGCCACCCACAAAGATGATAAAAGAATAGATCGAAGACTATGTCTTAATCTCTACCCTCTCAGGATCAGTGTCACCTGGTGAGGATACTTGGCTCATAGATAGTGGTGCTTCCAAGCACATGACAGGTCAAAGAGACATTCTCTCTAGCTTTACAGAAAAAAAACTTTCCCCATAAAGTTACACTTGGAGATGATTACCAGTACCCTATCAAAGGAGTAGGAGATTCCAATTACAAACTTGATTCAAGGACGCCAATGAAGATGAAGGATGTACTATATGTACCAGGTTTGACAAATAACTTACTCTTTATCCAAGCTTTAGATAAGAAAGGCTTCGGATTTACTTTCATAGATGGAGAAGTTCTTACGTGGCCTAAAGGAAAAGCCATAGAAGATGCAAATGTTATTGGAACAGAATAAGGTGGCTTCTATAAGCTAAAAGGTCACTCATAAGAAGCCTTGAATCATTCCACTGAGAGTCCATATGAACTTTAGCATATAATACTATCTCACATCAACTATAAGGCATTACCATATGTAAGCAAGACAATCACAGGTCTACCATAATTCAAGGTTGACCATGAAGGTGTGTGAAATGGATGTGCACAAGGAAAGAACATCAAGAACCCTTTCCCGAAGAGCGATAGTAAAGCCGAAGGTGTCTTAGAAATCATCCACTCAGATGTGTGTGGCCCAATGCCATCAACCTCCATTAATGGGTATGTATAGTATGTATCTTTTATTGATGACTATTCTCACAAAACCTGGGTTTACTTTTTGAAATCAAAAGATGAAGTGTTTGGTAAATTCAAGGAATTCAAAGCCTTGATAGAGAATCTATCTGAAAGAAAGATCAAGATACTCAGGTCAGATAATGGAGGAGAATACACCTCAAAAGAGTTTGTAAACTTTTGTGAAGATGTCGGGATAAAGAGGGAGCTCACCACTCCCTACAATCCTCAACAAAATGGTGTAGCAAAAAGAAAGAACATAACTATAATGAAAGCAATGAAGACTATGATTCATGATCAATATCTTTCAATGCACTTATGGGCAGAAGCAACAAGAACAACATTATATGTACATAATAGATTATCCCATAGTGCTCTTGGGTTCAAAACCCCTGAAGAGATGTTCTCTGGAAAGAAGCCAGAAGTAAGCCATCTCAAGATATTTTGCTCTCCAGTATTTCTACACATTCCAAAAGAGAAGAGAACCAAGCTGGACCCTTCAAGAAAGAAGGGAATATTTGTTGGATATTATGAGGTCTGAAAGGCCTTCAGAATTTATATACCAGGTTACCACCATATTGAGATCAGAAGAGATGTAACCTTTGATGAAGATGCAATACTCAAGAAATCAAGAAGATGTTAGCTTGAAGAAGTATATGAATAAGAACCTATAGCTCCCAGAGTTGCAGAACCAATGAGGGAAGTCATAACTTCCCGTGATGAGGAGATTCCAAAAGATCATGACATAACATAATCTCAAGAACCTCCCTAGATGACGATCTCCCACAAGAGAAAGCCAACCTGGGCAAGGGAACTTATTAAAGATGGAGAGAAGTATGGTGCCCCTGAAGGAACCATGAGACAAGTCAAGAAACCCAAGCCATTCTCCAGTTATATGGCTTTGATGTGCGATCTCTTAGAGAAGGAACCTACTTGCTTTGAAAAAGCCATTCAGAAGAAAGAATGGGCAGATTCCATGACAAAAGAATACCAATCCATTATATAGAATGATGTATGGGAAATAGTTCTAAGACCGAAGAGCAAGGATGTGGTATCTTCCAAATGGATATACAAGAGAAAACATAATGTTGATGGAAGTATTGAGAAATATAAAGCAAGATTTGTAGCTCATGGATTTTCTAAAAAAGAAGGCATTG
>JASDQU010308544.1:127658-139284 GCA_032191745.1 Picea mariana
CAGTGATTTTTCAGTTTGAAAAATGGTCCAGGATGAGCAGTTCCTTTCCAGATTCGGAAAGTGGTTTGAGATTTCTGACGGACAGGCATTTTCCAGTTCGGAAAATGGTCCAGATCGAACAGTCATTTTCGTAATGAAAATGGTTCGATGGATTGTTGATGTACCATAGACAGTGATTTCCCATTGTGGTTAACATGGGGAATGGTCTAGGGCAGTCTCTCTTCTTGAGGGTTACTCAAGAAGACTGGCCCGCCTCGCCGAACAGCAATTTCCCATTGTGGTTAACATGGGGAATGGTCCGTTTTGGAGGTTGGTGCAGGACAGTCATTTCCTTAGGAAATGGTCCGGACAGTCATTCCTTAGGGCAAATTCATTCTCTCCAAGTTGCACTTTGTTTAGTGCCGGAGGAATGGTCCAGGTTCAGCAATCAGGGACAGACATTCCTTAGGGCAGACTCATTCTCTCCAGGTTACACTTTGACTAGTGTCGGAGGAATGGTCCAGGCTCAAAAATCAGAACAGTTATTCTTCCTTGCTTGAGAAGAATAGTCCAGATAGCTCATCATTGATGTTTTACCTTTTGAGGGCAGATGCTCTTCCACGATCTCACAGATGTGAGTGGAAGAATGGGCCAGATGATTCAGTTTATATCATAACATTGTTTCTGTGCAGGTTGATATCAGATGATTGTTATGAAGACTATATGTCTCTAGACAATAGATGTATACTACTGTGGTGGATGTGTTCCACTGTTTGTGACTATACGTCATTGATCAAGTACTTGTGTGCTACTTGGTGTGGTAGTGTACCACTAGATTGTAGTTGTGTACTACTATGGATAGACACAGTTGTGTTCTATTGAATGATATTGTTCTCATTGCCTTGAAGACTATCAGCAGTGTTGAAAATGATTATCAGGTAGATGAATGATCAATGGACAGAGATTTCCCAGACAGAAAATGGTTCAGGACATTTATTTTTCTAGGACATATGTCCAGATTAGAAGAATGGCTCTTGTGTCACTCTATAGTGTGAGTGACTTATCCAGCATCATGTCTAAATTACTCAGATAGAGTATGGTTTCAAGAGATGATGCAGTTGATGAGACTGATGGTGATGATGGTGCTCATGATCTAGTCATGAGATAGTCTATACAACTATGTTGATGCTACCGAGTGAATGGTATGTTTGTGCTCAAGACCATTACCTGTAATACCTCCCTAGCCAGGAGGGAGTGTTAATATTATGGTAGTTGCAGGAGGTTTTTACCTCCACGTGTAAACCTAACGAGGATAGAATATTCCGGGAAGCAAGAAGAAACCCTAATGAGTTGGCTAATAACCCTAGAAGACAAGTCGGCTCAAGAGGATAATTGGTATTAGGTTATTAGCCTACAAGAGAAGAAGTCGGCCAGAAGAAATATTATATACTAAGTAAATAGACACCCAAAATGAGAAGTCGGCCCAGGCAGTTAGCCAGAATTAGTATAAATATAGGAGGCCAGTCTTCATTCTTGTAGGCATTCTCAGAATTGCAGAGCAGCACTTGTGCGCACTACAGTTGCCCAGTTTGTTCGCAAGTTTGGAGAAGAGTTGCCGTTGCAGCTGCTGCAGCTAGCAGATTGCGTTTTGGCTTGGACTACCTCTTGGTTATGGTTTGGACTATCTGATCAGCTCTTGTTTGGTACGCTATCCTTGGGGAAAGGTGCGCTACCCTTTGTTTGGCTATCTAGCCTAGGGTTTGCTTCCAGAGCGATTCTCGATCAAGGTTAAGGTGCTCGAAGGGTGGCTTCGGCCTATGGTTGGGTGACAATAGTGATATTGTCGATGGTAAAACGAGCACATTCGTTATATTCTAACAGAATTGGGCCCCAATCATGCCCAAAATATTCATCTGGAACAATTGTTTGAAAGCCTTCTGCTTTTGTGATTTCTCCATGCAAATGTGTCTTTACCTGTGTTTGAACTAGATAGTAAGACTTATGCAACTTCTTGACTTGTTGATTCCATCACCAAGAACTTATCCAACCATAATGAATCATTGGATTTTTAGCCTTCTTAATCTTTTGACATTTATCTAAATGATGATTTGTCTTCCCACAATTAAGAGAAGTATGGAGATCAAAACACCAATTCTCCATGTGACCAATTCAATGACAATGTTGGCATTTAGCATTTTGATGTTGAATTGAAACAACTGAAGTGTAATCTCCTTGAAGGAGTCCTACACTATAGAAGTGGATTGGTCTGGATTCATTGGGAATATGAAAGGTAACTTCCTTACCATATTTGAATCATGTTCTGTGTTTGTTGTTGCAGATTTCTTCCGAAGGTCTAATGATAGGCTTGGAAAGATCATTATGTACTTGATGTTCTTCCATGCATTCATGACAATTTTCTTTTGGAAGTTTAAAAGAAAATTCAAGGTTATTTTCACTGATACAGCTTATGGTATCACTTGTTGCTTCTTGTGACTCATCTTCAACAAGATTTATCTTCATCAATTCATTGTATGATTCCTTCTCAGAACTAGTTAAGGAATCATCAACCATATATTTTCTTGCCTTTGTATCAACAATCACGTCATGTGTATCACAAGTAACATTAAGGAATCATCAACCATATCTTTTCTTGCCTCTGTATCAACAATCAGGTCATGTGTATCACAAGTAACATTAACAATTTGCATTAGATCACCTGTGTCCTTTTGTATGAGGTCATTTGTTGCACATGTTGCATTAAACATGTTCTCAATTTGTTGCTCTTTTTCTATTAATTTCAGTTGAGGTGCTTCAATTAATTTATCCTTCAGATCAATTTGCTTATGAAGATCAATAACCCAACTATCCAATTCATGTGAGGAGTTCTATAGATCTTCCATTTCTTGATTGGCATTTTGCAAATGCTTTCCTCCTTTACCCATTTTAGATTTTTCACTTGTCACGCTCGCTTGAACTTGCGGCCTACCTTAGGGTGTCGGCTACTACAGATCATGCACCCCAAAGTGTGATTACAATGGTTTAGAAAATGACCTTATTCAATTTCTAGCAAGTCTTTATGACAAGGAGGAAAAAATCAAATTTATTATGCATATCCTTCTTGCAATTATGATGGTGTTCCCGAATCATTTTGAAGCCTTCAATGGTTTTCTTGTCCCAATCATGGACTATAAGACATTTGATGATTTACCTTCAACAAGATTGGCTAAAATATGCATTTGATGCAAACCATCAACCAAGTATAACACCTGACTCATGCACAATTCTAAACATAACTCACTTATCTCCTCTCTTTTGATCAAAATAGTGAAGGAACAATCATATATTCAATCCCACTCATACATTCATTCCATGACAATGGTCAAACATTCAAAAAACAATTATCAATACTAAGGCTCAAGCATTAGCTCTTTTTTTTTTGTTTTTTTTTTAATAATTATAACACCGACCCGCATTCAATAATTAAATATCGATACCCAACCAGACAAGCCCCTTTTCATTTGTATACTTCATGGAAACTTTTGATATAAAGAAGTGTGCTTTAGGTATGGACTACATGTGGGATTAAAATCATGACAAAGCAACTAAATATACTCTTTTATGTTTCCATCTCGCACATGTTGTGTGTGGGTCTCCTTGCTCTCTTTCCATGCATGGGCTCCTCCAATGTTCTTTTTAGATGGCAATGGCACGTGGGATCCTTTGATGCATTATGGTTGTGCATGGATTTTTGCTAGAAATCATTGTCTTTGGCCAAACACGATCTAAATTTCTCCTTAATCTTACCAATTGCACGTGCAGTTGAGTGGGTTGCTACCTTCTTCGACTCTTTTCTTCCACAGCAATTGCATGGGCTCGTAGGGTCTCTCAAACCCTAACAAAATAACATCAACTAGCACAAAGATTGAAGATCTAGGGCACTAGTGCTTGGATAACCGATCTTAGCTTCAAGAATACCAGGGTATTTTTTAAGGGCGAATTTTCGTCAATTGGTTATTTTTTGGCCTTTTTTCAAAAAATACATTCACCAATTGGCCATTTTTGCTTTAAAAATTTGTCAATTTTTTACATAAAATATGCTTATATTGATAATATTCGCCAAAATTTATAAGTTTTAATAGTCAATTACATGTTTTCTATTGAATATTCACCTACATTTTATATGTATGATTTTTTCAATTTGAAATAATTGCCTAGAACACTATACTAAGGTATAATATTTGAATCCTTAAAATATACCCTAAAGAAGACATGTAGACTGTGAAGCCAACAGACGTTCTAAATGTTAAATTTGACACCATCGACAGTCATTCTCCAATGAGAGGCCATATGGGCCACCCTGAAGCTAGCCAGGGAGATTTGGAGAATCAACTAGTCTTGTGAGGTATTGACAAAAGCCAGGGGGAACGTACAACCTCTGTGAGTCAAACCAAAAGTCAGGACGAACGAGATGCTATGTAAGTCTAATGCAAAAGTCAAGGGGAACGTACAACCTCTGTGAGCATAGACAGTCTAGTGCAAAAGTCAGGGGGAACGTACAACCTTTGTGAGCATAGACAGACTAGTGCAAAAGTCGGGGGGAATGTACAACCTCTGTGAGCCTAGTNGTATTGATCTAGTGCGTTGGCACATGTAACATTATCCACCATGAAGAGAAATTTGAATTGCCTTGTAAAGAGTCGAGTCGTAACTGAAGTCTCAAGTCTAATTCTATTTTTGAACTAAAGTGTAATGTTGAGTTGTAACTGAAGTCTCAAGTCTAGTTCTATTTTCAAACTACAGTGTAATGTTGAGTTGTAACTGAAGTCTCAAGTCTAGTTCTATTTTAGAACTAAAGTGTAATGTTGAGTTAAGTCAAGCATGCTTTCACACCTCTATTTTGAGCCCTCTCCACTTCTCCTGCATTCCTTTATAAGCAGAGGTCGACCCCTCTCTTCCACACAGTTTATATGCAGGTTAAGGGTGAAGCATATAGAGGCAGCAAACAGTGTTGTGTAGGACAGCATACAGAAGCAGCACATCAGTGCTGTATATCAGCATATAGAGGCAGCAAACAATGCTGTGTAGGACAGCATACAGAGGCAGCATAACAGTGTTGTATATCAGCATATAGAGGCAGCAAAACAGTGCTGTGTAGGACAGCATACAGAGGCAGCATAACAGTGTTGTATATCAACATATACAGGCGCATATAGAGGCATCAAACAGTGCTGTGTAGGACAACATACAGAGGCAACATAACAGTGCTGTATATCAGCATATAGAGGCGCATATAGAGGTAGCAAACAGTGCTGTGTAGATCAGCATATAGAGGCACATATCAGTCAATTAGAGGCAGTTTCAAGTTTCAACAGCCCATATCAGAGCTGATATATCTCAGTCTTTGAAAGCAACTAGGATACATCTATATCAGCAAGGTCTCTTAGGTCTCTGTCAGGTCAGAGTCAACTTGGCAAGCTCTTTAAGAGCAGAGTATTCATGGTGGATATTTGTAAGTGATCTTACATTATTAATGCAATAAAGGAATATCGTTTGCTGGGGTTTTTCTCCCTGTACAGGGTTTCCCCAGGGTATATGTGTTGTTGATGTGCATGCTTACGTATCTACATGATTATTGCTATTCAGTTATGATTCTATTTCGTTGAAATGTATTAAGCTGGAATCAAAGTGTCGAAGAATTCAAAGAAATAATCCGCATAAGAAATCAAGCTCAAAATTTAACACTAAATGCCACAGTGTTGTTCCAAGGAATTCCGCAACCATTGCAGGTCCAAAGAGGTTGACTAAAGTAGAGGAGTGTTGGACAAGCATAGCCTGTTTTTTGCTAGTGTCTGTTGTATGTCAACAGAAATTAAGTTACATGCTCCAAATAGAAAAGCTAGTAAAAAAGGACATGTTGCATAATCTCATAAGGTATATGCCAAGACCATAAATATAGTGCTTTGGTTATATTGCTAGTAGGTCCGTGCACTAAGAGAATTCCCCTATGTGTCGTGATAGCTCTGTTCAGTTTGGCTACAATTTAGCTCAGACACCGTCTGTCTTGGTTTTGGAAACAATGGATTATAGGGACCTTCAAGAGATTTGTAGAGCCTTGTGAAGGCACGATGAGTCTATCAAATGCAACAGGTCTTCCTTGTTCTCTGTGACTTCTAAGGTTCACTAGAATGAACACCATTGTACTACTCAAAATGCAACAATCGTGAATCTCCTATTCCGGCAAAGACAAAAGATTGATGTTCTGGAAGCAGAGAGTAGCATGCTCAGGAACGTGGTTATCAACCTTGGCAAAGATTTCCAATCCACAGCCTCAAACCAAAGGATATCAATCAACTTTGTACAAGAAGATCTTAAGGAAAAGGAAACAATCCACCAACTGAAAGATGACATGGAAATTGAACAACAAAATTCTCTTCCCTCCAATGTTGGTCAGGAGGAGGCATACAGCCATCATGTGTTTCACTAATTTCTCATGTTTTTCAAAGTAATTAGAATTCCAGGTGTCTTTTTTAAGAAGTTTAATGTTAAGATCAGCTAGGATGTAATATTTACAGAGATACACAAACCTCTTTATGTGGCTCATGCGAGCCACGAATTTAGGGAATTGATGTCTGAAGCCAAGCCAATTTTTTCCTAACACTATGTTAACTTTCAATAATATCTCCTATACATAGGCACACATCACATAGATCGCATCCACAAACACTATCATCAACCCTGAGAGATTCTCTATCCAAGATTCTAACCACTCTATTTTGCTAGGTTCTAATAATTATGGAGGTTATCCCAAAATTACAACTATGATCTATAGTGAAAGAATGGAGGTTATCCCAAAATTAAGATCACTAGGATAGGGTTGTAATTCACTAATAGCTTTACCTTCGCATAGGGAGGATAAGTGGTCTATTTACTTGAGCATAACAAAGGTATTCATCTCCTAACTATTTTCAAAAGTAGACTATTACTATGTTTTAGTGATGGGACCTATCATCAAGTACATGCTTCCCAAATATGTTATTTTTGGTCTCAACTTGCATACAAGAAAGTAAACACCTCCATATCAATTGAGTAATATGTGAATGCCTCCCCCTTAAAAGTGAATGGCCTTCATTAGGATATTAGTTAGAGGCAAAAAATAAATGACATTTGCTTAGCATTAATCCGCTTTGCATGGAATGGATACCAGCATTTCTCAGATACTACTCAATCAATATGGAGGAAATTATCTTCTTGTAAGGTTGTGCATGTAGCCCAAAAATAGCAGATTTAGGAATCATATGTTTGAGTATAAGATCCTATCCCCAAAAGTAGTAACAGTTGTTTACAGAAACAATTAAGAGATAATTTAATTGGAATTTATAGTTATCTTGCTATATATAAGGACTCCTAGAAGCATTTTTGCAAGTAAGGATCCTAGTACAAATACGGACTAAAAAACAATTTCTACAAATAAGGACTCCTGGGGTAGTAATAGGTTGTTTTGAAAAGCTTCGACGAGTCAACTAATGATTAGACTAGAAAACCCTCATTAAAAATGCTCAAAGAACCCTATGTAGACAGAGATATATGAAGAAATGTCCTTCTTTGGAAAAAAATTAATATTGAGGTTTTATGCCTTAGTGTTTTACCCTTAGAAAATTTAGTATATGCATGCTTTGTTTGGTGAAATGCCTGAATGTTGGTTTTCTTCAATTCTTGTTAAATTCCTTGCAGTACTTGGTTTTGAGTACTAGTTGTCACATATTTCCTTCTCGAGCGAGTTTTGCTTTCCCTTGATTATAATTTGGAGATTATTATCTTTTCATCTGGCTCCATTCAATTTCATATTGGTTCGGTATCAGAGCCTAGTTTCAATTTACTCTCTGTAAACCTTCAATGTTGCTAGAAGCTAAGCCCAAGTTACAACCCAAATTTGTCCTAAGACCCGAAGCACTAATGCTAACCAAGCCCCCCAGATCTCATACCATACAATCCAACCACCAGGGTCCTATGCTATTCATAAGCTGTTAAGGTCCTCTAGCTGTCACATATTTCCCTCTTGAACAAGTTTTGCTTTGCCTTGATTATAATTACGAGATTATTATCTTCAACTGGCTCTGTTCAAATTTCATATCGGTTTCGGTATCAGAACCCAGTTTCAATTTCTTTCTGTAAACCTTCAATGTTGCTAGAAGCTAAAGCTAAGCCCAAGGCTACAACCCAAAATTGTCTTAAAACCCAAAGCACTGCTACTAACCAAGCCCCCCAGATCTCATACCACACAATCCAACCACCAGGGTAATATGCCATTCACAAACTGTTGAGGTCCTATAGTTTGCTCATTCACATGCATATCACAATTTTTGTCGTAGTTCAGGTTACTGGTAACGAAAAAAGATAGCATCGCTCCTTAAGAATACAAGAAATGTTTGATTTAAAGAATCCAGTGACACCCAGAATAGGGTTCAAACAATAATTTCAATTCAAAATATTGTGAACGAGTAACATCGTAGGAATTTGCTCAGCTCTTTCAATAAAATGAAAAACAATTAAAATCAGCTGAACCTAAAGAGTATTGCCATGTTTTTACAGAACTCCAAATTTGTTCCTGAACTGTAACAAACAATAGATTTGATCATACCGGGTGGTGTGGATGGGCGAAATGTCATTTGCCCTCGGTTTCTGCAGGAGTTTTTGCTACAATGGATAGGGCGTGCAAACCATTCTTGAATTCTTCGCTCAACAAATCATACACGAGCCGATGGCGTTTAATGAGGCTCTGTCCTTCAAATTTTGGAGAGACGATCTTTAGATTGAAATGCGTTTCTGTGGCAGCAGTGCCCTTGAGACCTTCATGGCCTGCGTGCTGATATGAGACATCCTCGACCTCCAATGAAGTGGGTTCCAAGATGGGCTCCAGCTTCTGTTTGATCCTGCCTCCTCTCGATAACATGGCACCCATTACAGCTGCACCTGCTGCCCTCGAGCCCATACTCTCCACTTCCAACTCTATTCTCTTCTTCCCTGCTGCTCTTTCCAATATTAGGCAATCCGGAATAACGTGAGTGTGCTCGATTTACTCGATCACATTTGAAACTCGAGGTAGCCGTAAAGGTAACAAGGAAGACCACACAGCATTTAAGGGTCTTGCAAAGTTGACGATGCATTGCATTGTGATTGGTCATCATTACAATAGTACAATAGGGAAGTGCATTTTTTTTCTATCTTTAAGCAGGTTTTAACTTCTACAATTGCATTGGCTTTGTCTCTTGAGTCTTGACATGGTTCTCAAAGAGCAAAATCAAAGGATGAAAATGGTTCCCTTGATATATATGCATTTCGAACGTTGAGTAATCAAAGAGCAAAATCAAGGATGAAAATGGTTCTCTTGAGTCTAGACATGGATATGCACTTCGAAAGTTTGAGTCTAGATATGGATATGCACTTCAAAAGTTTGAGAATCTCAAAGAGTAAAATCAGGGATGAAAGAAGTAATTGGATTTGATTTTGTAACTTTTAAGAATCACAAAGAGTTTGGAAGAGGTTAGTTGTTCTCTCATCTAGTGGGGCATGCCCAAAAGCGGGTGGATTTAACCTATAACCTCTCAAAGTCGCAAGTAATTGGATATGGCCAGTTGCCATCTCACCTAGTAGGGCATGCTCAAAAGTGTGTTGATTTTGCAATCAATTTCGACTTATCTTAACCTCAAATTTATTAAGTATCGAAAGGAATTTTAAAAAAATCGAGTCTCAAAATTTTGATGCTTAATAATCCAATTTAAGATAAATTTAAATTGGCTTATTTTATTGTTACATTATTATGGCATGATTTTTTTATGGTCTTTTATGGTTGAATTTTTTTCAATTTACATAATGAATGTCAATCTTTTTCGTTTTAGTTTATTAGCGTTGCATTGGGTTACACATCTCTTTCATACTACTTTGCAAAGCACTCCTCGCTTATCTCAGCACAATATAAGAGTGGAAACATTAATAGAAAAAAAAATGTTATCTAAATGTTAAAAAATAAAATAGTATAGATTTATCGTATTTTCTCATTTTCTAAGCTTAAGTAGTTTGTACTATCCCTCTCATTGTTTACTAACCCTCTGTGTGATATAAATCATTGCATGGAGGGGTTCCTTGTCCCATAAACATGGGGTTCTCGTGCATCAATTTGGTGTATGGCTAGGTTGTGACCTTAAATTAAATTATTATTATTATTATCATTGAGAGCAATTAAGGTCGTTATAGCACAATTAACATTCACAAAAGTATGTGACAATATTTTGTTCATCGCCCATGATAATCATTATAACCCTCTATGAGATCTAAGATAACTTAGCAATAAAAAAGCGTAGAAGAAGTACTAATGTTGGGTATGATTATAATAATATCCATTATTTAGTAGATAATGATATCAGTATTGAGTATGTTAGTCCCATAAATGACATGTCACGTTTTCAAGTATTTTTATGAATAAATGTTGGTAAAATTCATCGTCCTATGATAAAATAGGAAAATTGAAAAATGATGCTTAAATTGGAAATCTTGTGAACAAAAGGTGTCGTCAAACAATATTAGGGTATGAATATCATCCTTGCAAAATTTGGAACCTTGGTTATTTTTCTTCAGTGTGGGGAGTGCATTGTTTAGTGATAAATTTGTCTTTTGCAGCCTTGAAAGACATTTTTGGAGCACTTGTGAGCATTTCTCATGGAAAAATCTATACGATCAAGGACATATGTGTCTTTAACATGTATTTTATGTTGGTGGCGTGCATTTGGATGAGGCATTTGATCAAGGTGTGCATTTTCCTTATGTTGGCATGCATTCCTAGTTAATGTGTGTAATTTTAGTATTTCGTAACAACAAACATTTTTTAACCAGCAACAGGGATTCTAAGTGCAAGAGAAGGTCAACCACACTACAATATATCATAGACATGCTTCTTTTTAGCGAGGGTGTGCCTCTATTGAGTGTGAATTGTCTTTTTCTCAAGATCAATTCTCATTGTTTAAGTATGACAATTTCAATGAAATTGTAGCATGACGATACCACAAAGAGAAAGGAGGGAGCAAAGTCACCATTTAGTGTTAGGGCAACAGACAAAGAAAAGAGAAGGTAAGAAGGCCACTATATTAATTAGGGTTTTACTCTTAATTAGTTATCTAGAGTTGTAGATTAATTAGGATACATATCAAATTAACAAAGGAAATCAAACTAACATGAGGTTAATTTACCAATCTCCTTTGCTCAATGAATTAGCCTAAGTGTTGTAAATGAAAGAGAGGAGAAACAAAAATAACTTATTTAGAAAAACATTGTTGATAGTGTTGAAGTTACTTGGGTTGAATATGAGAGTTGTGGTAGGCCTCCAAGAGAGTGTTCCACTTTCTAAATGAACCTACACATGCAACTCAGTCCTCGGGCAAAATATAGTCGTACCTGATCAGCATGAAGAAGTAAGTCAACATTTATGATATAGGCATTTATTTTTGCATGGATAAATTATTTATATGTATGTATATATGTCTTTCCGTGGAGGAAATTTTGCATGAAGGAATAACAGAGTAAATATTAATCGCTCTTTAGGTGGGGGATAAGTTTTATAAGCCATCATGTAAAAGTGTATAACATGAAAATATTG
>JASDQU010308544.1:139384-152680 GCA_032191745.1 Picea mariana
TATATATATATTAAAGAGTTGTAAGGCACCATATTAAAAAAACAAGAATTAGTTATGTAACAAATTGTTACACTAGTGTATATTCAAGTATACAAGGATATAATAAAAACCGTCGAAGCACATTAATTGTGGGGATATTGTGCCTTGTATATTCGTTATTACGAAGAATGCTTAAAATTTGATATCGAGGATATAATTTGAAGGAAAAAATAGACGAAACAACCTAGAGAATCAAATAATCTATAATATATATTAAGATCAAGGGTGCTCTAATCATCAAAGTGTCACGCAAAATGCATGAAATCACTTGACAAATAGAAAAAAATAGTGGAGTAAGTAATGCAATATGAAGAGAGAAATAAAAAATTACAACTTGCGGCTGATATCGAGAAATATTTTAATAGTTTAATAAAGGAAGATAATTCTTACCTAAAAAATTGTAATCAAGAGTTGATAGCATGAATTAATGGATTAAAATATGAGAAACAATGCAATCAACAAGAAGTTCAAGATCTCAAAATAAAATTCAATAAGAACTTGTGAGAAAAAGACGAAGAAATTTCGCACCTAAAAGATCATAGTCAAAAACTACTTGCACATATCAATAAATCAAAAGAAACAAAGCAATATAATTATAAATTAGAATAGAATAATCAATATCTCGAAAATAAACTATCATAAAAAAGATGAAGAAAGTTTCTACCTAAGGAACCTTCAAATAAAAAGTTAAAAGAAGAAAAGCCAAAGAATCTAGAACCCATAAGCAAAGGCAACGAGACAAGAAATAAAGTTCTACTGATGGAAATTAGCAAACTTGAAAATGTTAAAAAAGAACAATTTAACAAGACAAAAGTCCTCAAAAAACATCTACAAGCATCATAAAAAGAGAATTATCACTGGCAAGTAAAGAATCAAGTATCGATTCGACAAGATGTTGCAATTCAGTGTGATCAAGAATCTTAGGAGAAGCAAGATGCCAAGAGAAAAAATGACAAAATCTTGTTAGATAAAGACAATAAAATTAACCATTTGAAGAATCATAGTCAAATCTTGTTTATGGAAGTAAAAAATTAAAACTCGAGGATATATCAATATTGAAAGTAGAGAAAGAGACATCCATGGGTGCAAGTGAATCGAGGAAGTTTTCATAAGTTGAGACTGCATACAAAGTTACATTAACCAATTCAATTGAATAAAGAAAGTTCTTAGAAGTTGATACTATAGAGAAAGAGACCTCAATGGAATTGATTGACACTAGCAATCAAAGTTTCATTACTAATGAAGTTTTATCGATGAAAGAGCATCCAAAAAACGAGCTAAAGAAACAATTCAATGACATACCAACATCTACAGATTTAGTGATGAATGATGTTTTATCAATCATTGATGAAGCCACTGATGCATCAGTAAATATGAAAATATAACATATTAACATGTTGTTCGAGGTGCATCTTAGTGTCCATCCACATTTTCGAGTCAGTGGTTTTGATAAACCATGATATTCACCCTTTTTATGGGGAATGTAATGTAATGCCATCTCCATCTGTTAATTACAACCATCATGTAATGATTGCCTAGTGTTCTTATCTACATGCCTACAACGTTAATGCACCAGATCACATCAAAACTCCACACTTAAGTGTGCTTGGGCTAGAGTAGTAATGGGATGGGTGATCTCCAGGGAAGTCCTAGTGTTTCACATGCCTATGGAAATTTGTAAACTTAGACCAATTTATCCCACATGCATCGTGGGAATTATTCTCTTCTCACTCTCTCGTATATAATCGAGATGAAGGAGGTCCTTTGAGCATGCAATGGACTGTGATGTGATGCTTATTGTGAATGAGAATAGTCACCATCTCTTTCTCTTCAAATATAAGCTACCACCATTCTAGCCAACTTGCGTTCTACATTATTCTATTATTCATTAATAGAAGTTGGGTTTCACTATTGTAGTGATAAATCTTACCCTGTGCATAGGATAAGCTCCCCTTTGAACCAAGACCCCTATGTTATAAATACATATAACATATGTTGTATGTATTACATATAATATATGTTATAAATACATATAACATATGTTATGTTTTAATATAACATATGCAGAACAATGGTGATGAAGACTTATTGAAGGGTAGATAACAACCTAGAATAATAAAGCATATTCTCAAAAGTTGTTTTAACAAAGAATGGTTAGAGTCAAATTAAGTATCATTTGGATCAATGGAAAATTACATTGATGGTGGAATTTGCAATCCCATGACAACACAGTTGTAGGGCTCTGATGCCAACAATTAAGATTAGAACCCGGGTTATGCTTTAAGCCCTAAACTCACTAACTAGGTTAATTAGTCAATTGAGTTAGCAGAGCCTTTCCACCTTAAGGGTATTGGGTCTCTTTAGACGTGTGAGTTGACTTTAGATATGAGCCTTATGTTAGTGGTTTATTTTGGCCTTTAATAAATGCTTGATTTTCTATCTATAATGCAAATAAAGATAATGGTTGTAATAAAAACTTAAAATCTAGATAGTGGTTGTAATAAAAATGAAATTGAGTGCAAAAATGAAAGTTACAGACATAAAGTAAGTGAATGCAAGCTAAATTAAATTACAAAAATGAGAAATAAAACTGCAAAAAGTTAAATATATACAACTGAAAATTGAACTAAGACATATGTACAATAATATACACAAGTTTGTATCAAGGAAATAAAATAGAAAAGAATGATTTTGAAGCGAAGCAAGAAAGTTGGCAATGTAATAACATACATAGAGAAAATATCACAGATATGCCCCAAAAAAAGAGAGTTGTATTAATATCGGAGTTGCAATACAACCAAATGATAACCCAACAAGTCATACAACAAGATCAACTCCTAGTGAATGAGATGTTTCTGAAACCATGCACCATTCACAAACAACAGAGACACAACGAGAGAAGCCTCAGATGGTGAGGAATCTATTTTGGAGGATTCTTCAACTGGATTATCTTAAAGGGATTTGCAATGATGGCTAAGTTAGTCTTCAAGATATAATAGAAAACATATTCCATGAAAACAAATCAATGAATATACCTTCAAAAGATGGTAGAGCTTGTTTTCACCCTTGTGTTGGACCCCTACAATAAGTTATCTTATCATTGTAGGTTGTTATTAGACCAATTAAAATTTAAAACAACATGGATGTTCAATTGTAGAAGTAGAACACAAGTATACTTTCCCTTTTATCCTCCCTTTGTCCAGGTCTCCTTCCCCTTCTTTTATGGAGGAATAGTTGGCAGGTGAAGAGTCACAACCACCCCTTGAATTTCCTCCCAAAAAAAAATTATGGACAATTCAAACAGAATTTGGGATGGATGGAATTTAGAAAGCCACATTGGACAAAGTGGGATGAGGTCTTAGGATAACCAAGGGCATCTACTCAACTAATGTGCATTTTTTTCAAAACATTTCCAAAAAAAATATAGCTAATGCAAATATGTTTATCCATGTATTTCTCCAATGTGACATTAATCATATTTAAAAACATTAACCATTTACTATTCCACACACACAAATATAACTAGCAAAATGTGTGTGTGTGTGTGTGTGTGTGTGCATAGATAAAGTGAGATCAATTGTCACTTGTCTTCTATACAAAATCACCATGTTCGTTGACATAGTTTCTTTGAAACTACAATTGGTCTAGCCATGAAATCATCATACTACAAAATATGTATCGTACTAGCTTCCTATAAGAGTAGTAATGTTGAAACATTTCCCATGTACAAAATTGACATCAATATACAAGTAGCACATGCACATATTCTCGTAGAACCGACCACATGCAAACATCATGTAAGCATACAAGTAAGGTTTTAGTGCAACTATGACTGATTGAGTGTGAGCTAAAGGGAAATGTGTGTGTGTGTGTGTGTGTGTGTGTGTGTGTGTGCGCGTGCATGTGTGTGTGTAAGACATAAGCTTTGTGCATACATCAATTCTTTTTAAACCATTTTGGGAAACAAACTATATGCACCCACATCTATTTCGAGTGAAATCATTTGAACAAGTTATTCATACATAACTAGGCATGTAAGGGTGCATTTTTTCTTTCAATAACAAGTGTTGGACACTTCCAACAAGTTCCAAGCATGCATACATTTATAAACCAATAAGAGAAAGCTTGTGTGTGCATCTCAATTACATTATACGTGTGATACTACAAGTTCAAACCAACCATTCACAATAGAGCATTGTACAATAATCCATACCATCTTGCATAAGCTTGGGATTTTGGAACACAGTTTCACTCATCATTCCCTTGATAATATGCTTGTTTTTTTACCCTCATTTAACACTATTATTATGTTCTAATTGCATTACCAATGCTTGAAATCTACTCATGGAAGGCAAACAATTTTTTTGTGCAAGTATGGGCATCCATAATTTAGTAAACACCGTTGAAAGGTATGCCCATAAATATGCATATGGAAGTAACATGAACATATATGTATTGAAACTACTTCAAGACATTCTAGGCATGCACATAATCTCATAAACTTCTATGGGTGTAAATTGTAACAAAAACCAAAATGAATGAGCATGCAATGTCTTCACTGCTTTTGGGCACCCAATACAATTATTAAAACTTGTATTCAAAATTTTCAATTTCACATTTCTGCCTTTGATCATTCAATGGTGAGTAATCACATACATTCAAACACACCAACCACACATCTACCAATAAAAATATGTGCACAATAAGAGCTCATAATAGAGGTCAAAATGCCCAAGCAATTAGGAAATAGGTTGTTTTTACACCAACATTTGCCAATAAAAACCCTATCATGGCTCCCAACCTATACTATTAAGAGTAGGGAACTACCATGATACATGTTGAAGTATTAAACACTTATAATTACCAACAAATAGGCTACCATTGTTTGCATGAGGAAACCCTCAAATTTATTCACAAATATCTTACACCCATGGCTTATTTCAAGAACAAGTGAGTGGACAACAATATCAAAAGGAAAATGATTTGGGATTATCGATGTTAATAGAGGGAAAGTGAAGCAAAAGAGACGCTCGAGCTTAAAAAATGTTTACCTGCTACAATCCAAAATAGAGAGTTTGATCAAATGCCATTTGTTCATTCAAAGGCTAGGAGCAAAATAAAATTTGATGGGACTCGGAAACTACTCAACAAACTTATGAATTAACACACATAGATAGGTAAAAGAGCATTGGGATAGAGATTTTTTGAGATGGAATAACATTCCATGATTTTGAAAGAGCTGAAGTTGTCAATGGGTTCATACCCAAAAATGGAATGAAAGAGACTTGAGTAAATACAAGGATATGGGTATGAGAAAAATGACTTGTTTGCATTAAAAACCACTACCAAGCATCACAAAATATGTTTACATGCAATTTCATCCATGGTTTGATTCCTACCTCATTTTAATAATTGTGTTTTGCACCTTGTTTTATAGTGAGCTTGCCTTTCCTGCAGTCTGAAACCAAGCAATATCCAAGCCAAAAACACCTTCACTAGATTGCATTTCCTTTGTAGATTGTGTTCATGTATTTAACATGGCCCTCCTTCACATGAATGAAGAGAAGAGGGCCAGGCCCAAGAAAAAAAAACAAGCCTCCACCACCAGCATAAGGGAAAACATCATGCAACCTTCAGTCACCATTTACAGCGCAAAGTTAAGGCAAGAATGAGGATGAATTTGCTCGGGCAAAAGGTTTTGAAGAGTGAGATCGATTTGGCATTGTTGGATCATAATCAAAGGTTGGAAATTCTCACACAAAACCATACATTGGATGTCATTTATATCAACTATAATGCAAGCTAGTCCAAGGCACAAATATATTTGGGTTTCATTCATTTTCATTGTGGTTATTGCTTGCCAACAAGCTAAAACCCAATCTCATATTTTTAGCCAATGCATATAACAAACCACCAAGTGATTGTTAACTCAATAAATGACCATCTCATGCATCTACCCAATGTATGCATATTTGCGAGTATAACTTGCAGATTAAATTAAAATGTATTATTATATGGGCTTATAATGCATGTGGTGGACACCATTTCTTTTATGCTTTCTTGTGAGAGTAAACTTGAGGCCTTGAGTCCTTGCCTTGGTTTGCAACAAGTATAGGCATCGTAATAATTACACGCCTTCTAATTGTAAAGCCTTGCATTATGATTTGCAAATACAACCATCCATAGGGGTTGACATTTACTAGCATGTTAACCCTTGTTTGCAAGTGTGGATCATTTAAAAGACCATAACCAATCACCACAACAAAACATCCATGTCCATCATGTTGGGGACCTATAATCATAGGTAACTCGATTCTTCGGTTGTTGATTTGGCGTTGCTCTCGTGATGAAGACATCTGGCTCGGTTGTTTCCTTTTTCCCCTCCATCCGTTTCGCCCGATCCTTCATCACCCTACTGCATCCTTCATCCACCTCTACACCCTCACTCCCTTACCCATTTGTCACGTTGACCACAACTCGCCTGCCACTCGTTCCTGCATGAATAAACAAAATTAAAATAATAAACGAATAATATTAAAGGGTTAGTGGCATTTTCTAATGCTTGTTAGCCTAATAAAGTTGTTTTAATAGGATAATTTAAAATAAAATAATAATTAGATTAATTATTAATTAATTAATAACTTAGTCTCATTAAGTTAGTTGCTTAGGTTAGTAATTAGGCTAGTGTCTCATTAATTTAAATTAATTAAAAAACAATATAAAAACACATATATTAAACAAAACTTAAAACAAAATTAAAATAAACAAAACTTAAACAAACATATAATAAAACATAAACAAAATAAATAAAAATAAAAACTAAAAAAACACTTTATCCTAAGTTTCTACCCACACTCCTCGTGCATATAAGACCCCCCCCCTCACGTCCCATCAGCTCAGGGGGGTCCGATATGAGTTGTTTCATATTACCACCCCTGCACACATGTCATCTCCACAATCCAGTGGACCACCCCCACCCCCCCCCAAAAAACCACTTACCACCTCAAGGGGGGTCCGAAATACCACCTGTCCCCAACAAAAACCGCTTTCGCAACGTTTTTGACTAGTCATTTTTTGAAGGCGTTTCTGGGCAAACGGAGATGAATTTTAAAAAACCGAAAGAATTTTTTGTTCAGCACGGGCTGAAGAACAAAAAGTCTCTCGGTTTTTGCACATGTGCCACCATTTGAGAGAATCGAAGCCATCTTCGAGCCTCATTTTTTCAGTTTTTCATTTTTCTGTTACAGTCTTGATTTTGCGAGGGCTGTTTCAGCAAGCTGGAGGCGAATTTAGAGAAACCAAAGGAGGTTTTTGTCTAGAAAATGCTCATCTAAAATAACCTACTTTATTTTTTGCCCAGGTGTCAGCATTGAAGAGAAATAGTTGTCTGAGTGGACCCATTTTTTGCATAAATTTGGCCCGTCTTTCATGGTGGACAATTCCGGATTTTTGGGGATTTGTTGTTATTTTTGGCCGAGGTGGTTGAATCCGACTTCCTAAACTTGAGGAGGGATCTCTCCTATTTATTGATGTGGTTTTAATGTAAAATGGTTGTTGATTCTTGCGCCTAGGAAGGCTATTCTCTGTAGTATTTTTTTTTATTCACCAGGAATACAAAGGGATTTTTTCACAGGATTCTTGCATGTTAACAATTGGTGAAGTTTTATTTCTTCGTTGAATGTGATTCTACTCAGTCATCATTACGTTTCTCTCTTTCTAATTTTCAAAAGGAGATTTAACGCAGAATTTATCTCTGATACTCTGTGCAGTGCTTTTGAAAATCTAAATGTTTTCCTCTGATACTACAATAAAGAAATTCTTAAATGCTTTTTGTTTTAGTTGATTATCTCGTCTGTTCCTTCTCTACATCATTTTATTTCTAAAGGATCCAATTTCTGCATTACGTTGCCCTGTGAAAATACCTTATAGACCTGTGTTTAATTCAAACTTAACTCAGACCCCATAGCCCAATGGTCCTCTTTTGTTGTCTCAATCAGAAAACTCCAAGAACATATCCTATTCTGCATAGCTAGCCTAATATCCTATTTCAAACAAATCTAAATTTGACAGAGAGATCTCTCTCTGAGTCATCAAGGGCTAGATCCTTGACTCAAAGCGGTTTTGATGTTGCCTCTGTGACTGCCTCCATAGCCTTGGGCAAATGACAGAGTGATAACATAATGGCGACCATACTGGGGAAATTTTCCCCAGTAGTACACTTCAAGTTCCAGATTTGATCACTAATGGTGGATAGTGACCAGACACAAGAAGGCTGAGATCATTCACCTGGCGACTCCAATCATCTCCAGACAGTGCCAACTCAAAGACTCCATTGGAGGAAGAACATGAAGCATGACCAAGCAGCCTAGAAAGACCAGCTACTCAAGCTCAAATTGTATTCATGATATTATTGGTTTCATCTACAATTACTTTCTCTCTTATCATGATCCTGGTCCAGAGTATATTGTTGAAATTTAGGATGATCATTTTTAACCTGATGAACCTCAAAGGATTGAGCCCATTCCCATAGCTCTGGTACACACTCCTACACCTATAGAAAGCCTTGACAGACATAAGCCTCCTGCTTTATTCCCCACATCTGTCAATATCTCTAACACTTATGTAAATATCCCAGAGTTACAAGTTGAAATTCCAGATAGTAGAAGCCCCTTGCTTTACCTCCTATATCTGCAAAGGTCCCAGAGAGATACAAACCTCTGGATTTACCTCCTATTCTCCACGACTTCCTTGCCAATTATAGCAAAAACCTTCCCAAGTTTGATGGAGAGAATGCCAATATCACTGCTGAAACACATCCAGAGTTTTGAAGATTTCCTTGACCTTTATGACGTTGAAGGTGACGATGTCTATATCAGGATGTTTGCCTTGTCTTTGAAAGGTAAAGTTAAAAATTGGTTTATAAACCTTCTAACTGCAAGCATTAGAAATTTTCATCAGTTTGTAAAAAAATTCTTAGATCGATGGGTGATCACGAGAAATGTTTTTCTCATCCTAGAAGAATATGACCATTTGAAAAGGAAGCCAGGGGAGACAGTACCTCAGTTTTCAGCAAGATTCAATAAGGTATATCATGCAATGTCTGCTGATATAAGGCCACCCCCAGGATCATCTCACTTGCATTACCCAGATGCCTTCGATCCTGAGATGGCATTCCAATTAAGAGAAAGGAACACTGCAACTCTCGAGGAAATGCATAACATTGCAGTTGATGTGGAGGCCAACTTGTTGATCAGAAGGTCAAAGGTAAAGAACAAAGAAAAGGAGCAGCTGAAATCTTCAAAAGCTAAACTGGACATTCTCGCCAGCAGCATGGAAGAGATGATGCAGACGATTAGCATAAGAGAAAAACTTGATGTTCAAAGACATCATGTTCCATTGATTTCAGAGAAAGAAAAGGTCATTGTTCCCAAACATTTTGTAGCTCACCGTTGGTACCATGGTTTGGATAATAATTCTTTCATGTATTCTATTCATGACGTAGTCAAAGAAGAAGCTCCATCTCAACTTGCAGAGGAACAACCAGCTGATATGATGTGCATGTTTGATGACATTCCTTACTTGGATAATCTACCCAAGTGTGATCAGTATGATGATGCTCATGAAGCTGAAATAGATGTGGACTGTTCAAAGCAATCAACAACATGTCGTTGGCAGGAAGAAGATCAGTTACATCTCAGATATGACAATCAACCTTTGCACAACAATCATGACAGCGATGAGGAAAATGCAGAAAACTTCAGAGTAAGAGAAAAATCTTTGCCCTTATGTTTCTCATATTTTCAATTTCTGAAAAGAAACTCTAGGCCAGTTGTAAATAGTGAAGACAAAAAATTCTTTGATCAATCAGTTGAAGATGCCATTGTTGATATGGAGGCTGTTCTAAACCCAGAATTGCAGCCCTTGACCGACTTTGATTTTCAAATTCCAGATGAAAGCTTAAAGCCAGAGACAAATTATGAGTTAATCCAAAATAAATCTGTACCATTATGCTTTAATTCATTTCAGTTTTTAAAAAAGAATCTTGACTATACACTAAGGGATGAACACACATAAAAGCAAGAAGTTTCAGTGGAACCAATGTAGCATTCATTTCAATTTCTACAGGATCCTATATCCGATGTGTTGGATAACTTGTGTTGTCAAAGTCATTTTCCATCATCCAGCTATGGGATGAAAATCTGTTATGATATTGACATGATCAGGCAGTCAACTCCATTGTCTTTTTCAACAAAATTCTCATTACAAAGCCCATCAGAAAATTTGCAGCCATATCAGGAATTTTTTTAGGATCTAGATAGCATAGATACAATGCCATATCATGTTGTTGATTTGGTTAAATTTGAACATCAAGAGATAGGTCATGTCTATTATGATCCTATAGTTGTCTACATGGAAGAGCTATTGTTTTCAGAATTTCCATTGATTCCCAAAGTTTTTGGAATTGTTCACAATCCCAGAACTTCGTATTGTGAAAACCAGGCTGGAAATTACACTCAAGCACGAGTAACAAACTTACTTCTGAGTTTTATCAAAGACAGTGGAGGAACAGAGTTATTAGATCAACTACTGGATTGGCTGGATTGGCATTTTTCCATTACCTAGTTGAGCAGTGATTGCAGTAGATTAGGATAGGAAAGTGTGAATAAGCTCAGCATTCCGAGCATCTCTTTTTCAGCAGTGTTCTTTTTTATTTTCTCTCATTTGAAAGATCAAAACAGGTACAGGTTGCAGAATAAGATTTTGCGATCAGCCAAATGAATAAAGCATCGGTCTGCATGTTCAGAGTTCAGTTGTTCTTGACACCTCCTGAAAGAGTTGCCATCCCCAGGTGGAGCCTATGTTGGGGACCTATAATCATAGGTAACTCGATTCTTTGGCTGTTGATTTGGCGTTGCTCCCGTGATGAAGACATCTGGCTCGGTTGTTTCCTTTTTCCCCTCCATCTGTTTCGCCTGATCCTTCATCACCTTACTGCATCCTTCATCCACCTCTGCACCCTCACTCCCTTGCCCATTTGTCCCGTTGACCACAGCTCACCCGCCACTTGTCCCTGCATGAATAAACAAACTTAGGATAATAAACGAATAATATTAAAGGGTTAGTGGCATTTTCTAATGCTTGTTAGCCTAATAAAGTCGTTTTATTAGGATAATTTAAAATAAAATAATGATTAGATTAATTATTAATTAATTATTAACTTAGTCTGATTAAGTTAGTTGCTTAGGTTAGTGTCGCATTAATTTAAATTAATTAAAAAACAAATTAAAAAAAAATAATATAAAAACACATAAATTAAACAAAACTTAAATCAAAATTAAAATAAACAAAACTTAAACAAACATATAATAAAACATAAAAATAAATAAATAAAAATAAAAACTAAAAAAACACTTTATCCTAAGTTTCTACCCACACTCCTCGTGCATATCGGACCCCCCCCCTTCACGTCCCATCAGCTCAGGGG
Organism: Picea mariana; assembly: GCA_032191745.1. Taxonomy (NCBI): domain Eukaryota; kingdom Viridiplantae; phylum Streptophyta; class Pinopsida; order Pinales; family Pinaceae; genus Picea; species Picea mariana. The sequence goes on from JASDQU010308544.1 coordinate 150,909, forward strand.
GGTCCGATATGAGTTGTTTCATATTACCACCCCTGGACACATGTCAGCTCCACAATCCAGCAACAGATTCCCCCACCCCCTCCCCTAAAACCACTTACCACCTCAGGGGGTCTGAAATACCACTTGTGCCCAACAAAAACCGCTTTCGCAACATTTTTTACCAGTCTTTTTCTGAGGGCGTTTAAAAAATAGAAAGAGGTTTTTTTTCAGCACGGGCTAAAGAACAAAAACCTCTCTCGGTTTTTGTACAGGTGCCACCATTTGGTAGAATCGAAGCCATCTTCGAGCCCCATTTTTTCAGTTTTTCATTTTTCTGTTACAGTCCTGATTTTGCGGGGGCTGTTTCGGCGAGGTGGAGGCGAATTTGGAGAAACCAAAGGAGGTTTTTGTCCAGAACATTCTCATATAAAATAACCTCCTTCATTTTTTGCCCAGGTGTCAGCATTGAAGATAAACAGATGTTTGAGTGGACCCCTTTTTTGCATAAATTTGGCCCGTCTTTCGCAGACAGTTCCAGATTTTTGGGGATTTATTGCTATTTTTGGCCGAGGTGGTTGAATCCGACTTCCTAAACTTGAGGGGGGGTCTATCCTATTTATTGATGTGGTTTTAATGTAAAATGGTTGTTGATTCTTGCGCCTAGGAAGGCTATTCTCTATAGTATTTTTCTGATTCACCAAGAATACAAAGGGACTTTTTCATAGGATTCATGCATGTTGACGATTGGTGAAGTTTTCTTTCTTCATTGAATGTGATTCTACTCAATCATCATTATGTTTCTCTCTTTCTAATTTTCAAAAGGAGATTTAACGCAGAATTTATCTCTGATACTCTGTGCAGTGCTTTTGAAAATCTAAATGTTTTCCTCTGATACTACAATAAAGAAATTCTTAAATGTGTTTTGTTGTAGTTGATTATCTCGTCTGTTCCTTCTCTACATCATTTTATTTCTAAAGGATCCAACGTCCGCATTACCTTGCCCTGTGAAAATACCTTATAGACCTGTGTTTAATTCAAACTTAACTCAGACCCCAAAGCCTAATGGCCCTCTTTTGTTGTCTCAATCAGAAAACTCCAAGAACATATCCTATTCTGCATACCTAGCCTAATATCCTATTTCAAACAAATCTAAATTTGACAGAGAGATCCCTCTCTGAGTCATCGAGGGCTAGATCCTTGACTCGAAGCGGTTTTGATGCTGCCTCTGTGACTACCTTCACAGCCTTGGGCAAATTACAGAGTGATAACACATCAACCTTGCCCTTCACAATATTTGCATGCTAAACTTTTCATACATAATTGACGATGAAGTGTAGCAACTTAAACAATTTTCATGGTTGTAAATGACCATGGACATAAGCATAAGACAACCATCATCAACATAAAAACATATCAATATAGAACTTGAAGCATAAGCAATGACATATGAACCAATAACATTGTTATGACCTCACCATCCTTATTGACTTTAATGCACACTAGGAGAATGACCCTAGAGCTACATAGAAGGAGTCTTTGGTGAGACAGTGATAAGTGAATGCAAAGCCCATCCATCTATTCATCTTGGTGATTGTCGTAAATAAAAATAAAATCATATAGTCATAAGGCTCATTGCAAAACTTTGCAATCAATCTTATGTTGACCAAATTTCAAGTCAAGATTATACATCTAAGTGATCTTCCTTGTTGCATTGAAGAGCCTGAGTTTAGCATCACTCGACAATTGATAGGCTGGTTTAATAGGAGGCCTATATTGTTAACAAAATCTGGTCG
>JASDQU010308545.1:4055-14354 GCA_032191745.1 Picea mariana
CTTGCAATTAATTGTGTTGAAGGGTTAAAAATATCATCTCCAAATGTTTCAAATGATTTTCCCAAATCTTGCTAAAAGTCAAAATATCATCCAAGGAGGCTACAATAAACAAGTTCAAGAAATGGTCTTAAGATATCATCCATCAATCTTAGAAGTGTTTTCATAGTATTGTGTAATATAAATTGCATAATGACTCACTCATGCAATCCATGTGTTATAGATCTACACATTTTCTCTAACATCCATCTTTCAATAGAATATTACAATATTACAATATATAATATATTACAATATTACAATTGTATACCATATTACATTGTAATATGGTAATGCCATATTACATTGTAATATGGCATTACCATATCACATTGTAATATGGTATACCATATTACAATGTAATATGGTAATACCATATATCTTGTATTTTTTTTTTTTAAACTTAAAGTCATCGTCGCAATATTGACGATAGTTCGTCGGAAACAAATTTTTATTTTGAAAAACCATGGCAATAGGGACAAAAGTTCGTCGCAATTTGCCACGGTTTTTCTTTGCACATACAACATCTACGTCATAAGTTTGGTCTTGAGATACATTTTCATCGTTATTGCCACAGATTTTCGTCACAAGTTGCCACGGTTTTGTGTCGCACATACAACATCTGCGTTGTAAGTTTTTGTCTTGGCATGAAGTTTCATCGTAATTGGCACAGTTCTTCGTTGTAATTGCAACGAAATTTCATCGTAATTGAGACGATGCATAGGGTAAACCGATCTTGATGGTGAAGACACGTGGAGAGATAATTTCATCGATGTTTCCATGCACACTTGGATCGTGGATATAGTGATGAAAAAAACTTCCAGCTTTCATGGAAATTACGATGGATAAGTGTGGCAATATCCACAAAAAACCATCGAAAATTTGGTCATATGTACTAGTGTAAGGAATGGCCTGCAGAGCTCCTTATACCAGTCGACCAGGAAGCATTGTTCGATCCCAACCTCATTGGAAGTCTAGTGGTTACTCGCAAAGAGTATGATGCACCCAGCAGTAGCAGGAAGAAAAAGAAGGAATATGTACAAGAAAAAAACAGCACATCAGAAGAGACTGCATCAGATTCACCTAGCGGAGGAGGAGACGACGAAGTGGACAAAGAAGAGAAAGAAGGGGAAGAAGAAAATATGAAGCAAGGCGAAGTAACACCGCCTAGGAACCCCCTTGAAGAGGTAGAGACATCCAAGAAAATAAAGGTTTCCCCCACAAAACCTACATTGCGGAAGAAGTTCAAAGCGAGTAAGTTGAAGCTGCAGATTGTGCTCACGGTTGATGACTTCGAATTCATTATCGCAACTATATCATATGCCTCAGAATATATTTTGCAGAGAAATGAAGCCAAACAAGAAGCCATGTATGATAGAATTGAGACATATCTAAGAGGTGCACTCCATCCGTGCAGTACCTACTGCGCCCCCACCACCAGAAGAACCAGAGTTGGGAGATGAGCCTGCCCAACTCCACAGAATAGCTGACATGACCAAAGCTTTCCTTCATCGTGTGCAAGAAGAAAAATAACAGGCTACAGTGGCCCTGAAGCATGCACAAGAAGAAATCATAGAGCAACGCCGAGTTGCAGAGTAGGAGAAGGATGACCTCCAAACCAAGTTCGAATAAAATAAAGCGCAAATCCAGTAGGAGAAAGAACAGTTGCTCGCAAAGAATGTCAGAGTTAAAGAATCAATCAACAGATCACTTTGCTTTATGACAGGCTTGGAGCAGATGGAAGAAGACTCGATGGAGAGTCAAGTGGTGAAGCTTGCGGAAGCCATTCAACAACTTCAACAGAGAATCGTAGAACTAGAGCTACAAACAATGTCAAGCACTCCGCAGGAAGTGTGAGACCAGAGAGAAGCAACTTCCTGGAGTTTAGTTGAAAGGATCAAAGCATTAGCCGTGGAATGTAAACAACTAAGAAGTTGTAGTGCGCATGATTATGAGTGCCTTACCGAGGACCCTGAATTGAAGACACTCGAGTCGCAACTACAAGAAGACAAGCATCAAGAAGAAGCAGTACAAGCATAGTTGAAACTCTTGTCAGTATTTGAGAGGATGAAAATATCCCAAGAATAGCACATGACTCAGCAGTAGGTCCATGCCATACAAAGCAAAGTCATGAAAGTGACTCAGAAGCTCTAGCCAATTCAGGATGTAGCTTGCCTACTTTTTTAGGAGATTGAAGGGAGAGGAGTAGAGCTAGAACAAGTAGTCACTTCGGTAGAATAGTGCTTAGAAGGACCTATGAACAAGGCATTTATTCAAGAGTTCATCGAGCAGGAGGACTTAGTGCAACAACAGGTTGAAGCAACTCGAGCCAAGCTCGAAGCTTTTGAGGCAGAGTTACCCAGACCAGAGTGACTCGGGACACATCATAGGTGAGTGTTGGGGGCCTGTTGGCCCTTGACCAAGTTTTGGAGATCCTTGGTCATGTTTGACCTCTTTTTGGACTTCGACAGGCTGGTTGAAGGTGGAGCGCAAGTCGAGGCAGAGATCACGGGATCTTAGCCCCTTTTTAGGGAAATTTTTTGGATTAGGGTTTATGTAATGGGTATGGGATGTCGGCCCATGGGGTTACCCATGTTTAGGCCCATTTTGTAATGTATAAATAGATATCTAGGCGATGTATGAAAATTGGGGAGAAAAGAAAGAAGATGTCGAGTGCTAGAGTTCTATCTAAGTGATTACAAAGGATTTGTGCATAGTGTAGGTTGAGACTTGCAAAGCTAAGTGCAAGTGATTGTAAAAAGGCTTTGTGCTTAAATCTAGCTCAAGGAAGGAAGATCTAGCAAGGTGCGCATAGATCTCCTGTCCTATGCAGAGTAGGTTCTAGTGGCTTTGTGCTTGTAGAAGATTGAGAGAAGATAATAAAGAAGACGAAGAGTTTGTGGACATAGCCCCACACTTGGGTGAACCACGTATATCCTGTTTTATGGTTGCTCTGTGCATTCTGGTGATTGTCTTGTCTATAAAATTTAAGCTTAAGTGCAGTAATGAATGTTTAGATGAATCTAGTATGATAGCTTAGTGCTTAAACGATATGAATGAATGCTAGATATGATCTTTTTCCATATTCTAAGTGCTTAGATGTGTTAGATCTGGTAGAATATTGCGTTGTTTTGTAATTAGGGTTTGGACCTGCGATGTGAATAAGGGTTTATTAATGATGAATATTAATTGCTAAGTTTTTTGTTATAGTGGTGTAATCACTAATCTATGTCACAGTTAGGTTTTAGAAATTTGAGTCCTACAACCACCCCTGCCTCTACCTCGGGTGAGACTTCATCTACTTCGCAGGTGTTGCCGAAAGGGTCGGTAGTTAGGGTTTTGTTGGTGCATTGTTGAAGCATTGAACCATGGGTCTGCCCCTATGACAACAATACCTGGAGTGTGCTTCCATGTTTGAGTTGCATTTGCACCAGTAAGTTGCTTTAGTGTTGGCTGGCATAACTATTCTTCCAACTAGATAGTGTTTGATTGGCTTATCTTATAGGATTTTTTCTAGTGTGTGCTCTGTGCTCCCTAGTTTTCCATAGTGAGTTAGTCAATAATTTCTTTGGGTCTCTGACCTAAGGTGGTATACCTCCCACTTCACCAGTCATGAGGAATTTTTGGTCTTCCGTTTAGAAACATGGATCCGCCTCTTTATAATCATTGTTTTGATAGCACTAGCTCGTCGGAGTCAGTGTGTGAGACTCTTACGGATTTGAAAGATCCTACAAGGGGAGAAAATGTCCATAATATCTTCATGGAAAAAGTTACCGATGATACCAACCAAGGAACCCCTTCGCAAGGGGATTATTGTGCATTTCCTTTCTTCGAAAATGTTGGTGTCCCTTTGATGGCCACTTCGTACATTCCTGGGTTGAATGTGGGATTACCGGTTTGGTTGGGTACCATTCCAAATGTCCTGAATTCTCTTGATGATTCTAAGTTAAGAACCTTTTTTCATGGGAACCATGTTGATGTTCCTTCGTCAACGAATATTTCTCCTCCTCCTTCTCCAACCTCTGGTGAAAGTATAGTTACTAGTAACTGGAAGTCTAAAAGAAATAGAAAGAGGAAGAATAGGAAGAATAAGTCACCAACTTCTGCAAGTCATGTTGGAGATAGTTCTTCAACCTCTACAAGTCATGTTGAAGACCAACACCTAGCCTCTGCAAATCATGTTGGGGGCAAGCACCAATCCTCTACAAGTCATGCTGGGGGAAAAAGTCCAGTCATTGCTAGTCATACTGATAATAGTTCTATAGCCTCTGCGAGTCATGTTATCAACCAATCACCAACCTCTGCAAGTCATGTTAGCGATATGTCCACAACCTATGCTAATCATGTTGGGGACAAGAAACTAGCCACAACTATTCATACTGGGGGCATTGATTCTGTTGAGAAACCTAGACGGATAGGACGTAAGCCTAAGTTCCCTTGTAATCTTTGCAAGGGAGATCACCTTACTCATATATGGCCTAGCATTCTAAAGATACAAAGATTGTGGTCCTTGTTTGCAAGCTCTTCTGATTCTGAGTCTTCTGAGGTTTCCACACAGTATATTCAACCTTTGGTTGATGAAGTGGTCGTGTCGATGCAATCTTTAGTTGATCCCACTCCTCTTTTGGGGGGTGATGTGCTTGTAGACCATGTTGTCTCATAGCCTATTCAGTCAGTGGTTAAGAAAGTGGTCATGCTGACGCAGTCTTCGACTAATCTCACTCTTCTCTTGGAGAGTGTCGAGTCTACCAAAGTGGTCACACCGATGCAATCTTTGGCTAATCCCACTCTTTTCTTGGGGAGTGATGTGTCTATTGACTATGTTTTTAGCATTTCCAGTTCAGTAATTTCTTAACAAGGGGGAATTTCGCTCGCTTTGAGCACACCCCCTCCAAGCCCTAAGATGGTTTCCTTTGATTGGAATGACCTTATTGAGCCTTGTCTTCCTTTTTCTGCACCTTTTCAAACAAGGGTTGAAGTTAATTCAACAAACATTTATCGATGTATTGTGGATGAAGGAGCCTCTGCAAGTATTTTATCCTCCTTGATTTGGAAAGTCTTGGGATCTCCCAAACTTGTGTCTACTTTGCATGAGATGTTAGCTTTTGACAGATGTCCTAATGAATATTTGGGGGTTCTTCCTCAGTTTCGTATCTCATTAGGTTGGAAGACTGTCCTTGTTGATGTTATAGTGGTGAAAGGCCCATCAGATTTTAATATGCTTCTCAAGCATGATTATGTATATGCTATGAATTCTGTGGTGTCTACGCTCTTCCAGGTGATGCATTTCCCTCATAATGGAACCATTTTCATTATCGACCAACTGGAATTTGATAATCACCATCCTAATTCGACGTTAGTTTAGGCTGCCCCTTTATATTTTCCTAGTGTCCATGTAGACTCTACCCCGCCACGGGTTAATTATGTGGCATATTATCCTCGATGTTCAATTTCTCCTAAGCAGGAACTTATTCACTCATGTTTTCCCTCTCGATACTTGGTCTCAGAAATTGATCCATTATTTTATCCAATGGGGGCATGGGAGCTCTTTCTTCCCCCTCTTGTTCCAAGTGATCTTGAGTCTCCTTCTGAGTCTGTTCTCATTGTTTGTAGATCCTCAAGCCCTCATGCTTGTGATTCTTCATTGATAGACTCTGCCAGTCCTGGCCAGAGCCTCCATTGTCATATGCATATGGTCATTTTACTTCACCCTTTGGGGTTGTTGACCCTCGTTTGCCTGATTTCTCAAATTTTGAATTTCCTTCAGATGAGGCTATCCATTAAGACATGACTACGGTTTCTAAACAGTGGGAGGACTAACACCATGGTTTGTTTTTTATTCCCTTTTGGGAGACTTTCCAAGTTGACTATCGAAGAGACTCTTGGTCTGAGCCTAGTATTGGGCTCTACCTGAACCAATTTCATACATGATTCATAGCCCCCTGGAGTCTTCTTTTAAGCCCTTTTCAGACTCTCTAAACATGAAAATATTTTCGAGCAATGTTGTTGTACTTCATGCTCGCCAAAATAAAACTCGAAGGCACGTATGCCCGACGAAATTTTATCACTTTTTCGGTCTAGATGATCAATTTTATGAACAAAGGTATACTCTAGGAACTTTGGTTCGCTAGAAGAGTATTCTCAGGTGTAATTTTAACCCTTTTTTGAGCCTGAGGGACTAAATTTACGAAAAAGGAAACCCCATGGAGTCCATAGTTAATCTCTTTTCAGACTCCCTAAAATTGAAAAGATCATCGAGTGACCTTGTTCCTTCATGCTCGTTAAACTGGTCCAGAAGAACATCCCCTACGAAGTCCATAGTTAAGCTTTTTTCAGACTCCTTAAAATTGAAAAGATCATCGAGTAACCTTGTTCTTTCACACTCGTTAATTGGTCTAGAAAAACATCTACTGGCATGACTTTACCCCTTTTTCTCTCCTGTAGATTAAGGAGGAAAAAGGTACACCTCGGGAGATTCGTCTCGCCGAGAGAGTTCTCCTAAGTATATTTTATACGTTCTCAGGCTAAGGAAACTAAATCTAGAAAAAGGTTGTGAGTCCATAGTTAATCTCTTTTCAGACTCCTTAAAATTGAAAATATTGTTGAGTGATATTGCCTTTGTCACACTCGTTAAAATGGTTTTGAATAAACACCTTTTCGGTGCTATTTTACCCCTTTTTCGAACCGACTAGACTACCTTTGAAAAAGGTACCCCAGTGGAGTATTCTTTTACGTTTTTTCAGACTCTCTACATGTGAAAAAGCTACCGAGCTTACCTTCTCTGGGCTCAAGGTTTTCATTGTGTCTTATTAATCACATTTGCATCCATACATCTTTGGCCTAATGTTGGATCCATGTTGCTCTCAACTAAACCTTTGAAGCATGCCTTATACACAAGCCTTGTAGAACTTTGCCTCTGCGTCTTGACACCTTGACCCATGGAGGAATTTTCTCAAGTGTCCTTTTCCTGCACATGTCTCCTTGCTCTGAGCATTAGTGTGTTCCTTGTGCTTGGAACTAGTATGTTTGCGACACTCGTTTCTCCTTTGTAACGTAGCATTCTTTTTAAAGATCTTTCAAAATATTGAAAAAGACAAAAAAAATAAAAAAACCCCCAAAAAGAGGACGTGAAATATATTTTATTTTTATGGAAGCACAATGATTCTTCCTTGGACAAAGCAAATTCTTTTGTTTTTTCTTCAATATTTGGGATTTAATATGACCTTAGGAAGTTGTTCTCGCTACATAGAGTTGTGTCCTCCTCCGTTTGGTTATTCTTCCAAACACATGGAGAGTTTGTGTTCCCTCCTGCATCATGAACTTATGTCAATGTCATGTTTCCTGAGTTTGATCATGTGTCGTGCTATTGTCCAAGGGAAGTTTTAACCAACCTGATTCAACCTTTCTATAGTTTTTCTCTTGACCTCATGCCTAACCATCCCAAAAGTCCAATCAATTCCTTGTTCGAAATCAATGAAGTTCTCTACCTGATCACCAAGATCCTCTTATTTGTTCCTGACAAGCCATTGAAGACCTCTGGGTAGTGAAGTCGTACACTCACAGTACACTCCTACCCAAGTTTGAAGATCTTGAAGTTGTTTCTTGAGCTCTGACGACCTCATCTCCAGCCATCAAGTGTCATTTTCTTCTTGAAGATGGATACTATACATCTATATCTTTGATTTTGAGATGTAGATCCGCTATGTATTTCTCGCGGATACACTTTATATAGTTATATGATATATATATGCAGTGTATTTGATTGGAAACCATGATTTATTTCATCTTGAGCATGGATATGCCCACCTCAGAGAGACAATTATTATTTTTTGCAGATGGCACCTCCTAAACTCCGATCCCGGACTCACTCACTTCATACGTTGGTGAAGATTTGTAATTTATTTTGGCCATCATATGCTCTTTTGACCAAACACATTAGGGGGCATCTATTATAACCCTAAATTTCTCAAAACATGCATACCTAACATCAGGCCCTCTTACTTTCCATTTTTGCCAAGCCATGACTGAGTTGTTCTTCTTAAAAACATTATTTTTGAAGGTGTACGTTCCCTACACCACTATTTCCCATGTACACACGCTTGTTTCACCACTACAGCCCATGTATGTATGCTAGTTGCATCATTACAGCCCATGTATACTCGCAAAAGTTGTAAAAATTAAAAAGTTGCAAGGAATTCGTTGAGATTATGGGCTATTGTGTAGTTTCCCAATTGTCCCACCACCTATAGCCCATCGCCCAACCGAATAACCATCCTTGTTTCATATAAAAGGAGGTGTTGGGGTCTCATTCCAAAGCTAAGCATAAGAACAATGAAACTCTGCTCGTTTCACATCCCCTCCTTGCCCCAAGAAATTGCAGCCACCTTGTGAGATTTACATCAAAATTTCTCATTTTTTCCTTTTTCCTCCATCATAAGCCTATTACATTCTCTAGAGAGAGGTTGAGAGGAGAAAGATATGTGGAAGAACAGTTGGATCTTGGTGAAGAGGAGCCTGGACTAGGTTCATGGAGCAGTCGTCGATCTTGTTGTAAGTAAACATCGTGATATCAATAAAAGGAATACTTTTTCTGTCCCGAAATATGATGTGCCTAATATTTGTATTTGATTTGTGCTTTATTCTAACATATAACCCATGATTTATATATGAGATGCATGTTTTATAGTTCCTTGTTTATCTGTTTGTGAATGCAGGTCAGCCTTGGGAGAAGGCTTGAGTGTCAGTGGAGCTATCGAACGTGAGAGGATTGACACTGGAAGCGAAGTAAAAGGTAAAGTAACCTGATCTTTTCACTTTGTATTTCATGTATTAATCTGGGGTATATTCGGGGTAGTTAGAAAAGTAGGAGACTTTTAGACGGTTAGATCTTCCTACATGTTGAACCCTAGTGTAGTCCATAGGGGGGTTTTCCCACTATAACATGATTGTATCTAACATGGGTGTAGATGCATCAATATATTCACAATAAACAAAATGTTTTTATTAGTATGTGCTATAATGTTTTGGTGATTTTGTTATCACTTGTCACTTCTTCTTTTTATAAGTGTATTAATTGTCCATGAATTATATGATGGTTTCCTTGTTATTTTTAGGATGTAAATATTTGTTTTCCATGGTAACAACATGTCTAGTAATAGTTGGATTGTTACTTTATCAATGAAAACCTAATACATAATAAAAAATTCCTTAATTGTGACTAGGCTCTAGAAAATACTCTTTTAGAATTTCCATTTCCTTCGTATATGGACACTTATTTCAAGGAGAATGTAAAAAGAATGATTAATATAAGTTTATATGTGTAAAATACCAAATGATAGAGTGGAATAGGTTAAGGTCATGATAGTTGCATTATTTAAGATTGGGAATGTCATCCATGTTGGTAATGCCAACACCATAAGTGTGATTCCACAACTCATAGATGTTGCAAGAAGTTATTTTGTTGTAATTTCCCTTAAAAGTTCCATGAAAGTAACTATATATTTATTTGAATCTTGAATTTTTCAAACAATTAAAAAATTAAGGATTGATTTTTTAATATCATCATTTAAATATATATATATATATATATATATACTATTGTATTATATGAATATGTCATCAGCTTTGTGATATCTCAATTACTTCTTAGTAATTCAAAGTTAACATAAACATATGTTAATATAATACAACACAAATTTGCTATAATAAACAATAAATATAACAATAAAAATATATCAAAACCACATCTTATGCTTATACTATTTAATGTATTTTCAATATGATGGTGGTAAATAGTTATTAAATTTTCATATCCAACATTATAAAATGAAGAAAAAAACATAATTGACCAATTATAGATACCCATACTAAAGTGACACATCCACAATATAAATGTTGAAACAAAACATTTACATATCACTCTTCATTGCCATCACCCTGATTATCTTCCTCACTTGGCATTATAACATTGTTGTTCTCAAAAAGATGTTTTGATCTAGGATCATGTCTCTGTATGAACCACCAATTTCCATCCAACACATCTGGGTAAAAAAACATTTGGTTGCAGTGTTTTAGGAAAACATAAGGCTCCTTAGTTTCAACCCACATTTTTTTAGAGTTAATACATATTAGCCCAGTTAATACATTTTTTTAAAGTTAATACATATTATCCTTTGCAATTCTCCAATCCAAGGTATCCCACTACTTGCAACTAAAAATAACACATTGAAAATATGATATTCCACTTGCATGATCTCTTTGATT